>OX369305.1:11762677-11897365 GCA_947284805.1 Coleophora flavipennella
AAAAATACTAGGTCAAGTAAAGCTTAGCCTGTGCTGTGCAGCCAGTCTAGTAAATATCTCTACCAGAAAACCATCATCAGCCACTTCACATCACACATAAAAATACTAGGTCAAGTAAAGCTTAGCCTGTGCAGCCAGTCTAGTAAATATCTCTACCAGAAAACCATCATCAGCCACTTCACATCACACATAAAAATACTAGGTCAAGTAAAGCTTAGCCTGTGCAGCCAGTCTAGTAAATATCTCTACCAGAAAACCATCATCAGCCACTTCACATCACACATAAAAATACTAGGTCAAGTAAAGCTTAGTGCAGCCAGTCTAGTAAATATCTCTACCAGAAAACCATCATCAGCCACTTCACATCACACAGAAAAATACTAGGTCAAGTAAAGCTTAGCCTGTGCAGCCAGTCTAGTAAATATCTCTACCAGAAAACCATCATCAGCCACTTCACATCACACATAAAAATACTAGGTCAAGTAAAGCTTAGCCTGTGCAGCCAGTCTAGTAAATATCTCTACCAGAAAACCATCATCAGCCACTTCACATCACACATAAAAATACTAGGTCAAGTAAAGCTTAGCCTGTGCAGCCAGTCTAGTAAATATCTCCTACCAGAAAACCATCATCAGCCACTTCACATCACACATAAAAATACTAGGTCAAGTAAAGCTTAGCCCTGTGCAGCCAGTCTAGTAAATATCTCTACCAGAAAACCATCATCAGCCACTTCACATCACACATAAAAATACTAGGTCAAGTAAAGCTTAGCCTGTGCATTGTGCAGCCAGTCTAGTAAATATCTCTACCAGAAAACCATCATCAGCCACTTCACATCACACATAAAAATACTAGGTCAAGTAAAGCTCTAGCCTGTGCAGCCAGTCTAGTAAATATCTCTACCAGAAAACCATCATCAGCCACTTCACATCACACATAAAAATACTAGGTCAAGTAAAGCTTAGCCTGTTGCAGCCAGTCTAGTAAATATCTCTACCAGAAAACCATCATCAGCCACTTCACATCACACATAAAAATACTAGGTCAAGTAAAGCTTAGCCTGTGCAGCCAGTCTAGTAAATATCTCTACCAGAAAACCATCATCAGCCACTTCACATCACACATAAAAATACTAGCTCAAGTAAAGCTTAGCCTGTGCACTTGTGCAGCCAGTCTAGTAAATATCTCTACCAGAAAACCATCATCAGCCACTTCACATCACACATAAAAATACTAGGTCAAGTAAAGCTTAGCCTGTGCTGTGCAGCCAGTCTAGTAAATATCTCTACCAGAAAACCATCATCAGCCACTTCACATCACACATAAAAATACTAGGTCAAGTAAAGCTTAGCCTGTGCCAGCCAGTCTAGTAAATATCTCTACCAGAAAACCATCATCAGCCACTTCACATCACACATAAAAATACTAGGTCAAGTAAAGCTTAGCCTGTGCAGCCAGTCTAGTAAATATCTCTACCAGAAAACCATCATCAGCCACTTCACATCACACATAAAAATACTAGGTCAAGTAAAGCTTAGCCTGTGCTGTGCAGCCAGTCTAGTAAATATCTCTACCAGAAAACCATCATCAGCCACTTCACATCACACATAAAAATACTAGGTCAAGTAAAGCTTAGCCTGTGCTGTGCAGCCAGTCTAGTAAATATCTCTACCAGAAAACCATCATCAGCCACTTCACATCACACATAAAAATACTAGGTCAAGTAAAGCTTAGCCTGTGCACTTGTGCAGCCAGTCTAGTAAATATCTCTACCAGAAAACCATCATCAGCCACTTCACATCACACATAAAAATACTAGGTCAAGTAAAGCTTAGCCTGTGCTGTGCAGCCAGTCTAGTAAATATCTCTACCAGAAAACCATCATCAGCCACTTCACATCACACATAAAAATACTAGGTCAAGTAAAGCTTAGCCTGTGCAGCCAGTCTAGTAAATATCTCTACCAGAAAACCATCATCAGCCACTTCACATCACACATAAAAATACTAGGTCAAGTAAAGCTTAGCCTGTGCAGCCAGTCTAGTAAATATCTCTACCAGAAAACCATCATCAGCCACTTCACATCACACATAAAAATACTAGGTCAAGTAAAGCTTAGCCTGTGCACTTGTGCAGCCAGTCTAGTAAATATCTCTACCAGAAAACCATCATCAGCCACTTCACATCACACATAAAAATACTAGGTCAAGTAAAGCTTAGCCTGTGCTGTGCAGCCAGTCTAGTAAATATCTCTACCAGAAAACCATCATCAGCCACTTCACATCACACATAAAAATACTAGGTCAAGTAAAGCTTAGCCTGTGCACTTGTGCAGCCAGTCTAGTAAATATCTCTACCAGAAAACCATCATCAGCCACTTCACATCACACATAAAAATACTAGGTCAAGTAAAGCTTAGCCTGTGCTGTGCAGCCAGTCTAGTAAATATCTCTACCAGAAAACCATCATCAGCCACTTCACATCACACATAAAAATACTAGGTCAAGTAAAGCTTAGCCTGTGCAGCCAGTCTAGTAAATATCTCTACCAGAAAACCATCATCAGCCACTTCACATCACACATAAAAATACTAGGTCAAGTAAAGCTTAGCCTGTGCAGCCAGTCTAGTAAATATCTCTACCAGAAAACCATCATCAGCCACTTCACATCACACATAAAAATACTAGGTCAAGTAAAGCTTAGCCTGTGCAGCCAGTCTAGTAAATATCTCTACCAGAAAACCATCATCAGCCACTTCACATCACACATAAAAATACTAGGTCAAGTAAAGCTTAGCCTGTGCTGTGCAGCCAGTCTAGTAAATATCTCTACCAGAAAACCATCATCAGCCACTTCACATCACACATAAAAATACTAGGTCAAGTAAAGCTTAGCCTGTGCTGTGCAGCCAGTCTAGTAAATATCTCTACCAGAAAACCATCATCAGCCACTTCACATCACACATAAAAATACTAGGTCAAGTAAAGCTTAGCCTGTGCAGCCAGTCTAGTAAATATCTCTACCAGAAAACCATCATCAGCCACTTCACATCACACATAAAAATACTAGGTCAAGTAAAGCTTAGCCTGTGCAGCCAGTCTAGTAAATATCTCTACCAGAAAACCATCATCAGCCACTTCACATCACACATAAAAATACTAGGTCAAGTAAAGCTTAGCCTGTGCACTTGTGCAGCCAGTCTAGTAAATATCTCTACCAGAAAACCATCATCAGCCACTTCACATCACACATAAAAATACTAGGTCAAGTAAAGCTTAGCCTGTGCTGTGCAGCCAGTCTAGTAAATATCTCTACCAGAAAACCATCATCAGCCACTTCACATCACACATAAAAATACTAGGTCAAGTAAAGCTTAGCCTGTGCAGCCAGTCTAGTAAATATCTCTACCAGAAAACCATCATCAGCCACTTCACATCACACATAAAAATACTAGGTCAAGTAAAGCTTAGCCTGTGCAGCCAGTCTAGTAAATATCTCTACCAGAAAACCATCATCAGCCACTTCACATCACACATAAAAATACTAGGTCAAGTAAAGCTTAGCCTGTGCTGTGCAGCCAGTCTAGTAAATATCTCTACCAGAAAACCATCATCAGCCACTTCACATCACACATAAAAATACTAGGTCAAGTAAAGCTTAGCCTGTGCTGTGCAGCCAGTCTAGTAAATATCTCTACCAGAAAACCATCATCAGCCACTTCACATCACACATAAAAATACTAGGTCAAGTAAAGCTTAGCCTGTGCACTTGTGCAGCCAGTCTAGTAAATATCTCTACCAGAAAACCATCATCAGCCACTTCACATCACACATAAAAATACTAGGTCAAGTAAAGCTTAGCCTGTGCAGCCAGTCTAGTAAATATCTCTACCAGAAAACCATCATCAGCCACTTCACATCACACATAAAAATACTAGGTCAAGTAAAGCTTAGCCTGTGCTGTGCAGCCAGTCTAGTAAATATCTCTACCAGAAAACCATCATCAGCCACTTCACATCACACATAAAAATACTAGGTCAAGTAAAGCTTAGCCTGTGCTGTGCAGCCAGTCTAGTAAATATCTCTACCAGAAAACCATCATCAGCCACTTCACATCACACATAAAAATACTAGGTCAAGTAAAGCTTAGCCTGTGCAGCCAGTCTAGTAAATATCTCTACCAGAAAACCATCATCAGCCACTTCACATCACACATAAAAATACTAGGTCAAGTAAAGCTTAGCCTGTGCACTTGTGCAGCCAGTCTAGTAAATATCTCTACCAGAAAACCATCATCAGCCACTTCACATCACACATAAAAATACTAGGTCAAGTAAAGCTTAGCCTGTGCAGCCAGTCTAGTAAATATCTCTACCAGAAAACCATCATCAGCCACTTCACATCACACATAAAAATACTAGGTCAAGTAAAGCTTAGCCTGTGCACTTGTGCAGCCAGTCTAGTAAATATCTCTACCAGAAAACCATCATCAGCCACTTCACATCACACATAAAAATACTAGGTCAAGTAAAGCTTAGCCTGTGCAGCCAGTCTAGTAAATATCTCTACCAGAAAACCATCATCAGCCACTTCACATCACACATAAAAATACTAGGTCAAGTAAAGCTTAGCCTGTGCTGTGCAGCCAGTCTAGTAAATATCTCTACCAGAAAACCATCATCAGCCACTTCACATCACACATAAAAATACTAGGTCAAGTAAAGCTTAGCCTGTGCTGTGCAGCCAGTCTAGTAAATATCTCTACCAGAAAACCATCATCAGCCACTTCACATCACACATAAAAATACTAGGTCAAGTAAAGCTTAGCCTGTGCACTTGTGCAGCCAGTCTAGTAAATATCTCTACCAGAAAACCATCATCAGCCACTTCACATCACACATAAAAATACTAGGTCAAGTAAAGCTTAGCCTGTGCAGCCAGTCTAGTAAATATCTCTACCAGAAAACCATCATCAGCCACTTCACATCACACATAAAAATACTAGGTCAAGTAAAGCTTAGCCTGTGCAGCCAGTCTAGTAAATATCTCTACCAGAAAACCATCATCAGCCACTTCACATCACACATAAAAATACTAGGTCAAGTAAAGCTTAGCCTGTGCAGCCAGTCTAGTAAATATCTCTACCAGAAAACCATCATCAGCCACTTCACATCACACATAAAAATACTAGGTCAAGTAAAGCTTAGCCTGTGCACTTGTGCAGCCAGTCTAGTAAATATCTCTACCAGAAAACCATCATCAGCCACTTCACATCACACATAAAAATACTAGGTCAAGTAAAGCTTAGCCTGTGCTGTGCAGCCAGTCTAGTAAATATCTCTACCAGAAAACCATCATCAGCCACTTCACATCACACATAAAAATACTAGGTCAAGTAAAGCTTAGCCTGTGCAGCCAGTCTAGTAAATATCTCTACCAGAAAACCATCATCAGCCACTTCACATCACACATAAAAATACTAGGTCAAGTAAAGCTTAGCCTGTGCACTTGTGCAGCCAGTCTAGTAAATATCTCTACCAGAAAACCATCATCAGCCACTTCACATCACACATAAAAATACTAGGTCAAGTAAAGCTTAGCCTGTGCACTTGTGCAGCCAGTCTAGTAAATATCTCTACCAGAAAACCATCATCAGCCACTTCACATCACACATAAAAATACTAGGTCAAGTAAAGCTTAGCCTGTGCAGCCAGTCTAGTAAATATCTCTACCAGAAAACCATCATCAGCCACTTCACATCACACATAAAAATACTAGGTCAAGTAAAGCTTAGCCTGTGCACTTGTGCAGCCAGTCTAGTAAATATCTCTACCAGAAAACCATCATCAGCCACTTCACATCACACATAAAAATACTAGGTCAAGTAAAGCTTAGCCTGTGCACTTGTGCAGCCAGTCTAGTAAATATCTCTACCAGAAAACCATCATCAGCCACTTCACATCACACATAAAAATACTAGGTCAAGTAAAGCTTAGCCTGTGCAGCCAGTCTAGTAAATATCTCTACCAGAAAACCATCATCAGCCACTTCACATCACACATAAAAATACTAGGTCAAGTAAAGCTTAGCCTGTGCACTTGTGCAGCCAGTCTAGTAAATATCTCTACCAGAAAACCATCATCAGCCACTTCACATCACACATAAAAATACTAGGTCAAGTAAAGCTTAGCCTGTGCTGTGCAGCCAGTCTAGTAAATATCTCTACCAGAAAACCATCATCAGCCACTTCACATCACACATAAAAATACTAGGTCAAGTAAAGCTTAGCCTGTGCTGTGCAGCCAGTCTAGTAAATATCTCTACCAGAAAACCATCATCAGCCACTTCACATCACACATAAAAATACTAGGTCAAGTAAAGCTTAGCCTGTGCTGTGCAGCCAGTCTAGTAAATATCTCTACCAGAAAACCATCATCAGCCACTTCACATCACACATAAAAATACTAGGTCAAGTAAAGCTTAGCCTGTGCTGTGCAGCCAGTCTAGTAAATATCTCTACCAGAAAACCATCATCAGCCACTTCACATCACACATAAAAATACTAGGTCAAGTAAAGCTTAGCCTGTGCTGTGCAGCCAGTCTAGTAAATATCTCTACCAGAAAACCATCATCAGCCACTTCACATCACACATAAAAATACTAGGTCAAGTAAAGCTTAGCCTGTGCAGCCAGTCTAGTAAATATCTCTACCAGAAAACCATCATCAGCCACTTCACATCACACATAAAAATACTAGGTCAAGTAAAGCTTAGCCTGTGCAGCCAGTCTAGTAAATATCTCTACCAGAAAACCATCATCAGCCACTTCACATCACACATAAAAATACTAGGTCAAGTAAAGCTTAGCCTGTGCAGCCAGTCTAGTAAATATCTCTACCAGAAAACCATCATCAGCCACTTCACATCACACATAAAAATACTAGGTCAAGTAAAGCTTAGCCTGTGCAGCCAGTCTAGTAAATATCTCTACCAGAAAACCATCATCAGCCACTTCACATCACACATAAAAATACTAGGTCAAGTAAAGCTTAGCCTGTGCTGTGCAGCCAGTCTAGTAAATATCTCTACCAGAAAACCATCATCAGCCACTTCACATCACACATAAAAATACTAGGTCAAGTAAAGCTTAGCCTGTGCAGCCAGTCTAGTAAATATCTCTACCAGAAAACCATCATCAGCCACTTCACATCACACATAAAAATACTAGGTCAAGTAAAGCTTAGCCTGTGCAGCCAGTCTAGTAAATATCTCTACCAGAAAACCATCATCAGCCACTTCACATCACACATAAAAATACTAGGTCAAGTAAAGCTTAGCCTGTGCTGTGCAGCCAGTCTAGTAAATATCTCTACCAGAAAACCATCATCAGCCACTTCACATCACACATAAAAATACTAGGTCAAGTAAAGCTTAGCCTGTGCAGCCAGTCTAGTAAATATCTCTACCAGAAAACCATCATCAGCCACTTCACATCACACATAAAAATACTAGGTCAAGTAAAGCTTAGCCTGTGCTGTGCAGCCAGTCTAGTAAATATCTCTACCAGAAAACCATCATCAGCCACTTCACATCACACATAAAAATACTAGGTCAAGTAAAGCTTAGCCTGTGCAGCCAGTCTAGTAAATATCTCTACCAGAAAACCATCATCAGCCACTTCACATCACACATAAAAATACTAGGTCAAGTAAAGCTTAGCCTGTGCAGCCAGTCTAGTAAATATCTCTACCAGAAAACCATCATCAGCCACTTCACATCACACATAAAAATACTAGGTCAAGTAAAGCTTAGCCTGTGCAGCCAGTCTAGTAAATATCTCTACCAGAAAACCATCATCAGCCACTTCACATCACACATAAAAATACTAGGTCAAGTAAAGCTTAGCCTGTGCAGCCAGTCTAGTAAATATCTCTACCAGAAAACCATCATCAGCCACTTCACATCACACATAAAAATACTAGGTCAAGTAAAGCTTAGCCTGTGCTGTGCAGCCAGTCTAGTAAATATCTCTACCAGAAAACCATCATCAGCCACTTCACATCACACATAAAAATACTAGGTCAAGTAAAGCTTAGCCTGTGCAGCCAGTCTAGTAAATATCTCTACCAGAAAACCATCATCAGCCACTTCACATCACACATAAAAATACTAGGTCAAGTAAAGCTTAGCCTGTGCTGTGCAGCCAGTCTAGTAAATATCTCTACCAGAAAACCATCATCAGCCACTTCACATCACACATAAAAATACTAGGTCAAGTAAAGCTTAGCCTGTGCAGCCAGTCTAGTAAATATCTCTACCAGAAAACCATCATCAGCCACTTCACATCACACATAAAAATACTAGGTCAAGTAAAGCTTAGCCTGTGCAGCCAGTCTAGTAAATATCTCTACCAGAAAACCATCATCAGCCACTTCACATCACACATAAAAAACGACAGTCACGCGGTCAAAAGTGTCCAAACATAAAGCCACCCTTTTTGTTCACAGAGGTGTACTTTCATGGTTCTCTCTCTAACAAAGTTATGTTTAATATTTCTATCCTTATCTTCTGTCAAACATTTGTCCCGTCGTTTGTTTTGTATAAATTGGGAAGCTAAAAGATGTCCACTGCTGGACATAAGCCTCTCCCAAGGATATCTACAACGACCGGTACTGCGCTGTCTGCATACAGCGGCTTCCCGTGACCTTCACCAGGACGTCGGTCCACCGTGTGGTAGGCCTGCCTACACCTACACCAAAAATAATCGGGTCAAAAAGTCCACGTCTAAATAAAGGCACAAGCCGTTATTTAGAATGAACTTGTTCTCACGTTTAATAACTCTTTGCATTATCTATTTTCAAACGTCAACACAAAGACGGCAGTTTATGTCCCTGACTTAATACTTGGTGATAATAAGTAAATATCAATGATTTCTTTTCACTGTGACTAGGGCCTCATTCATAACCCTTCTAGTTGCTACTATAGGTTGACTGTAAGAGATCCCGTAAGGGATAAGTCCGCCTTTATTCATTTTTTATACATTTTATACGAGTGGGAGATCTGTTTACGCTACGCTTTCCGGTGCGTGTATATCAGTCTGGTCTCCTTAGTACAGGGAATCCTCGTTTGGGGCCGGATGACCTTGTGTGATATACCCTGAATATTGATTATCTTCTTCTTCTGTATATAAGGTCTAACAAAATTAGCTGAAACTATTTTAAGGGCAAGTTCAGTAAACGAAACTGAACAACGTTTTCTTTAGCGACCATACCGAATTCCAAAAAAATCGCTACATTCCATTATTGTCTACATAAATAAATAATATTCTCGGATATAAATACTCTAAGAGATAATATGTAGGTAGGTATTGGTCGGGCGAAGGCTGGGGTCAGGGGGTGTAGGAAGGCTGCGCAGTCATGCGGAGTGCGCGGGACGGATCGGAGGCGCGTGGGCTGCTTGCTACGGTACGATGGCCGGTGCCGAATTCAATGCGTTTTCTTTTTTTTATTGTAGATTTTTTTTTCTTAGTTTTCAGTATGGTCGCTGAAGATAAAGTTGTTCAGTTTCGTTTGCTGAACTTGCCCTTAAAATAGTTTCAGCTAATTTTGTTAGACCTTTTATATAAAAGGAAAAGGTGACTGACTGGTATAATATCAACGCACAGCCTTAACCACTAAACAGATTTCGCAGAAATTTGGAATACAGATAGCAATTAAGACGTGGGCATTCGCTAAGAGAGGATTTTGGGAAATTCCCAAGGGAACGGCAAAAAACGGGATAGGCGCGGGCGAAGCTATGGCACCCACTAGTCATTTAATTATTAAAGACAATGCGATCGCACTAGGGGTAACTACGCGACGCGATGCGACATGACAGTTATTTTTGTATGAAATTTTATGTATACACGCGTAGTTCCACTGCCGCGTAGTGCGTTGTATATATCACATACAATTTCATACAAAAAATATTTTGTCGCGTCGCGTAGTAGTTACATCCAGTCCGGTCGGACCTTTAGTCTCTTTTAGGGAAACTCCTGTCCAAACTTTATCGTCGCACTAGGATGGGTTTAGCGAAGTTGTGAGAATGTCTGGTGGAAGTAGTCGAAAATTAATGGCGCGTCTTGGGGTTGGGGAGGTGTGTTACAAGATGTTCTGATAATTTTCCGTGCTGCGGCAACGACCCGGTATTTTCTAACTTATGGTTTGTATGAAACACGGAAAATCAAGAAATGACCAGTGTATTAATATTGACTGCTGATGACTATGCCTTTATCAGCTTTGAGTAATAAATAAGTTATGAGATGTAAAATAATTTTTTAGTCCATATTTACTGTAAAGACTTGTATTTTTTATGATTTCAGGATTTACTTGTTCAGCAGGCATAGCTCATAACAAGATTTTGGCCAAACTTGTTTGTGGCATGAACAAGCCCAATAAACAGACAATATTACCACAGCACTCTATCAATATCCTTTACAAGTTGGTATTCTATGAAAAATAATAAGGATTCAAGATTAAAAGAAAAATATAGTCGTTTTTAAATAATTGATAATAATGTTCATAGGACTTTATCAGTTAAGAAGGTGAAGCATCTGGGCGGCAAGTTTGGGGACACAGTCTGCGAAATACTAAAAATTAGCAAAATGGGAGAACTACAAAGATTTTCCGAAAGGGAACTCCAAGCTAGATTTGATGAGAAGAATGGGTAATTATTAATTTTAAATCTCACTTTGTAGCAAATTTTGCCTTGGCTCCAAAATTACTGTGACTAAAATTTTTAACAAAAAAAAGAAAGGGGTTATAGAGCCTCTTTTATAGTTTACAGAAAAACCTAGACGAAAATCTTAAGTCTTAACATTCTTACAGAAATCTGAATGGTACGGAAACCTCTCCACGCGAGTTCCACTCGCACTTGACCGGATTTTATTTTCATACAATTGCATGTATTTCATAATTTTCATATATTTCAGAACATGGCTGTACAATATAGCCCGTGGTATTGACCTAGAGCCAGTTCAAGCGAGGTTCAATCCCAAAAGCATCGGCTGCTGCAAACAGCTTCGTGGAAAAAGTGCTCTTCACGATTTAGAGAGCTTGAGAAAATGGCTGAAAGACCTCGGAGACGAGATAGAAGATAGACTAGAAAAAGATGCCTTGGAAAATAATAGAACACCCAAACAGATGGTAGTTAGTTTTACGATGCAGCTGCCTAAAGGGAGAGACACAAGTAGTTCAAGATCGTATAATTTTGTAGCCGATGATGAGCTTTGTGGAGATTTCTTTGCGAGTAAAGCATTAGAGCTGGTCATGGATACCACTGAAGGAGTAAAAGTTAAAGGTAACCAAACATCAAATTGTATGACATATTATTATGTAAGCAAGTAACTTTAAATTGTAGTAACTAGGTAATAACTTTATGATTGCAGATGGAGAAGCCAATAGAAAACTCAAAGCGACGATCAAGTTTCTAGGCATCAGTGTGGGAAAGTTTGAAGACCATTCAGAAACCAAGAAAACAAAGAAAATAATCGACTTTTTTGCTGCTGGTTCAGCAATTAATTTTATTGACAAAAAACCTAAAGATGCAACACAAAGTGAAGTCAAAGAGACAAATGACAAAAATAATGAAAGCAAAGATATTATAATGCAGAAGTTCTTGCAAGGTGGTGCAAAGATGGACGGGAATCAAGAGACAGCCAAAGAAGAAATTTTACAACAAGTAAATAAAAACAATGGCAACAAGAATAACGCAAAGAATGATGGTAAAGACTATATCATGCAGAAGTTTTTGCAGAGTAGTGCAAAAGTAGATATTACTAAAGTAGAAGAAGAAACAGTGACAAAAAAACTGAAAGAAAACAGAAATAGCTGTACTCCAAGTCCTATAATAGAATCTGGTTTAGACAAACAGGAATCCTTCTTTGCCAAATTTCTGAACGGAGGAATAAAAAAGAAGACTGCCAAAACTGCAGAAACAAGGCCGCAAAATAATAGGACTGTTGTTTGTAAAGAGAACAGCCGACCAACTACTCCAGTATGTAAAATCACAAATAGTGGTGATGACAGCAATGACACAGAATTTTCAGGTGCAACCATTGAAATGGAAATCAACAAAAGTATTGCGTTATTTGAAGATGACCCGCAAGATAAATCCCATGTTGCGAACATAAGAGATTTGATCAAATTTACAGTCAAAGAAGATGAATACAAAGACATACAATTAGAAGCTGCAATATCTAGATCTAAGAGTCCATCACCACAAGTACCAGACTCATTTGAATGTTCTGTGTGTAAGAAATCAATAGCTATAGACATGTTTGAGACTCATTCAGACTACCATTTAGCTTTAAAATTGCGTGAGGAAGAAAGAGAGAGGGTGCGACAAGAGATTAAAGTTAAACGAGGGACAAAGAAGAAACCAGTTGTAACTGCTGATGAGAAAAGAAGGAAAACAGAACCTAAGGCAGAAGCTTCAATTGCAAGTTTCTTAGTAAAAGTAGATGACAGTATTCCTACACAAACGTGTTTGGAATGTGGCAAAAGAATTCCTGTTGAAAAATTAGCAGAGCATCTAGATTTTCACGAAGCACAGAAGTTGAGCAGGGAAATAAACAAAAAGTCGTCGCCGAGCTACTTTATGGGTAGCAGTGTAAAGAGAAAACGGAAAACTGTTTCACCCGTAAAGAAAAACAAACTGCCTTGTCATTCTAAATCTATCGACTCGTTCTTTAAATAGCTTGCGCAGCATACAATTGACATTAAGTACTATGAAAATGTGAGGTACCTACTCGTGCAAAAATTATCTTAATTAAAATTAATTACAAGGAAAATGAATTTATTTTATTGTTCTCTGTGCATTATTCTTCTCAGTTTATTTATTCATTTCGAATTTAGTAGCTGAGTAGTGAGTAATCATACCAGCCAAAAGACATCCACTGCTGAACAAAGGCCTCCCCCAAGGAATTCCACAACGATCAGTCGTGCGCTGCCCGCATCCAGCGGCATGCCGGAACTTCCACGAGGTCTTTGGTACAGCGAGTGTGAGTCCTGTCTACGCTACGTCTTTCGGAGCGCGGTCGCCGTTCCAGAACTTTATTGTCCGTTTATATTGAACCTTATTTCTGTTTCGTGTAAGTAGTTCTTTTCCCCACTGTTACTAGTCTTAAAAACAAAATAAAAAATGTGTTCGTACGTCCGGCCGGTTCTCTGGATCCCAAACTATTGGTCCGATTTGGGTTTTGGCAATATTTTTAAAACTCCAGTCAGTTTTTTCAAATTTTTTTTTTTTATCTTTTAGGGTTGCCAAGAATAAAATCACTTTATTTCTTTTACTCAAAAATAGTTCTAAAGATTTTGATGAAACTCGGTACGGTTACCGTAACTTTACATGGCCTACAGAACGCAGTAGTTTGTTATCCAAGAAAAATCGGACCTCTCATTCAAATCCAGGTAGTTATTTTTTCTCAAAACTGGCTTTAAAGATTGGGTCATTCCAGAAGACTGGGTGCTTAATTATTCTAGGAAAAATCGGAGTACAAACCGAAATTATTTCATCAAGCCTGATGTACCTTACTGTATTTTTACCTGTTTGCCTCAGAAGGAGGGTTATGTTTTTAGTGTATGTAGATTTCCATGTTCCCTGCTACAGCCTGAACTGCTTGAAGAATTATAACGTATGAGGTATCGCTAGATTCGTCTGGATAGCACGAGGGACACTGGGTATATCAAATTATAAAAAGTTAAAATGTCGGATTTTTGGCGCCAAATGCTGTCTTAAAAAAATATTTAAAACCTATCGAGTGGAGTATCAAAATAAAGGATTTTTTAAAAGTATTAAACAATAAGTGTTCAACTTATATGTTTAAATGTAATTTGGAATGGGAAATGCTAAATTAAATAAATTATTTGTGAGAGAGACATAACAATAGAAAAATACTAAGATACAGATACCTAACCTTACTATCGTGGGAATTTATTAACGTGCAATATATAGGGTGACTTTTAATTAGTTCTTGATAGCAAAGGATATGAATGTACTCGTGATTACAAGCAACTTTCCCAAAGAAATCTGTTTCTGAATTTATCTGTTAGAATTACCAAAATATCACCAATACAATAGGAGCAGG
This sequence comes from Coleophora flavipennella, assembly GCA_947284805.1. Lineage (NCBI taxonomy): Eukaryota > Metazoa > Arthropoda > Insecta > Lepidoptera > Coleophoridae > Coleophora > Coleophora flavipennella. The sequence continues at coordinate 11,776,804 of OX369305.1, forward strand.
TAACAATAAGTGTTATGGAACGAGACTACGATAATATCCTTTTGTACCCTGCTTATGAATAGTTATACCGGGTACGCAGGTTGCGAAAATTTATTTTGCTACCTACTCCTATTGTATTGGTGATATTTTGGTAATTCTAACAGATATGTTAATTTTTTATACCTCGTCTGAAATATAGTAAAATGTAGATGTTTTTAAGTTTACATTCAAATAAAATTGTATTGTATTAAGATTTTTTTGTTTTATACTTGTTTTTTTAAGCAATGTTTTTTTTTTGGTTTCTTCTTTCCGGCTAACAAAAAGCGCGGAAAAGGCAAAGGTTACTAAAAGACAGGTCTGACGTATTTAAGCTTCCATATCTTTTGGATTTGTAATGCTAGTGCCGGTGCATTACAAATCTTCTCTGAAGTTCTTGACAGCATTTGCAGCAGCTACATTCTGAGGTGGAACACCCAGTTGCTGTAAGGCGTCTATAAAACTGCACCTAGAGCAAGTTGGGTTCTCACGTCCTCCTTCGTTTTATTTTCTTGTTCTCCACATTGCTCACGTGCACTAGGCGATTTTCTCCAAAATGCACCACTTTTTAAACAAAATCCTAGCAGAAAACAATGAAAAAACAACAAAATAAAACTACGAATGCGTGTACCACAAATCCCGCCAAAAAACTCTGCAATGTTTTCGTTAAATTACAAGTTTTTTTTTAACGTTGAAGCATTGTGTCCACATTTATGAAAAAAAAATACAATCTTCGATTCTAATTTATCATTTAGAATGTAACGAAGTTAAAACCAATAAAAAATACAAACGGTAATTTTTTTTCGTTTTATTGATATTTAGATATAACACTTGGGATTTTTTATAAAAAATCTTAAAACTGCAATATCTCAAAAATGGGTCACTTTTGCATGAGATGTTATATGGTTTAATTTTTTGCAATTGAACTGATCTATAGCCCCTTAAAAGGATTTTCACTACTTACGAGTCACCTGTATACATTACTCTTTAAATAACCAGTGTAAAATAAAAAAACCTGACTGCGTAAAAAAGATGACCTATTCTGTCTTCAATCTTCAATCCGACACCACAGATGAGATACTAGTTACTTCGCCGACACCCCGAAGTACACCCTGGCTGGGCGCATACGTTCGTTTTCCCTAATCGGAGACCCGAATGCATCAAATCGGTATTAAATACATTGCCTGCTGCACACGTTCTTTTTTTCCGACGGAATGCATTCCGTACGTACGTTTCGAATGCCACCCCACGCGTTCAGAAAAAACCTAATGACGTCACGCGGAACGAAGTACTATTAGTTATGTACCGCCGCACACGTTCGGAAATTTCCTTTCTTCAGAACCCCGCCACGCGCCGTGCGTATCGACCTATTGTGTCTTTCACAAATCACAACTCATCACGGCAATGTGTTAAGCAGAAGCATTAATATTGGCTGTTGAAAAACACCTCTGCTTGTGGGATATATATTATTTTTCTTCTTCATTGATAATGATAACAGAAAATCAATCTCAGTTACAATTCAACGCACGTAAAAAGAGCTCCAGTGGTCAAGTGGTGGGAATGTGTTTGCGCAGGCGGGAAACAAATGACAACTGGCGAACCAATCACGCGACAGCAAACAAGAGAGACGCGTGTTTCCCCCGTCGCGCCTCACCCCTTACCACCAATTTGGCCCGCAATTCATTCACTGCGCAGGTAGGTCGCTCGGAGCTCTTTTTACGTGCGTTGAATTGTAAATCGTCGTGCAGTGCGTTCACAAAGCTACCACCGAATGTACTGGCAGTACAACATACCGAATTTAAAAAATCGAGCATCTGCGATAGGCTCACGGAATTCCGCAAACGGAAAACGAACGTATGCGCCTAGCTAGCCTAAGCCGAGATCCATGCTCATTGGAGAGTTGTCTATAAACTCGCCATTAAAAGCAGTAAAAACCATCTCCTGCAGTCGGATGCATTTTATACATAAAGTTAGTTAGACATATAAAGACATGGACTTCCTAGATATAAGACTTGTAAAGATATTATTATATCAGCTCATATACGTCCCCACCGAGGGGCTCGAGCCTACCCTGAATCAGGGCGATTAGGCCTTAGTCGACCACGCGGACCCAGTGCGGGTTGGTCGACTTCACACACAACCTTCGAGTTTCTTCGCAGGCCTGTGCAGGTTTCCTCACGATGTTTTCCTTCACCGTTAAAGCAATCGGTAATGATATGTACGTAAGTTTTAGAAAAACTCATTGGTACATTGGCCGTCCAGATTTGAACCCGGTACCTCTGGTTAGATGGACCGAGACGTTACCGGTTGAGCCTCCGACGCTTTTTAAAGATTTTGTAAAGATATTAGCATAGTAAAATTTTTACTATGGTATTAGTTTACAATAAAGACATATTGCCTCCGACTGCCTGAGATTGTGGTGATAATCTGGTGTGACTACGAGTCGGCAACGTGCAGGAGACAGTCTTTACTGTGGATACATTGATGTTTGGCGGCAAGACTTACATGAGATGGTGGTAGCTAGCCACATGGGCTTGGAAAATGCTAATAACCAAAAACCTACCAAACCGAAGTTAGACTACGACGGGAATCGAACCCGCAACCTACTCATGTGAAGCTAATGGAATAAACATTACGCCACAGAAGCGGTTAAAATCGTTAAGTGCATAAACTTTGTTGTACTGATACGAGCGCGTTACTGTGACGTGCCTTACCGAAATCATAAGGCTAAGCGCGCACTACGAAATTTAATCGTTGCGAAAAAATAACGCAAGTCTGTGAACAACAGAAATACACTACAATCCGCGCACTGCGAAAATAAATTAAAATCGGAATTTATAAGAATTTACTTCGCACTTTAAAAATCGCAACGAATAAATTTCGTAGTGTGCGCTTGGCCTAAGTTTTCCACCTGACCCCACAAATAAAACTCAAAGAGCTTAATTTACAAGTTTATTGATGTCGATTTACGCGGCGTTGTGCAACTCGACCTGCACCTTGCGCCAAGAGTCCAGCGGGCCGTGCTCGGGGCGGTACTTCACGTTGCAGCCGTCGTTCGCGAACCGGTCGTCGTCGCGCAGGCGCTCGTACTCGTCACGCTCGTACTTGGTGAAGCCCCACTTCTTGGACACGTAGATCTGGAAATGCAAGGGTTTTTGTTAGCACACTGTTATCAATAGGAATGTAGAATGCTAGGGTTGGCGGAGCAAAGATAAAGATGGCATTCATAGCGCTGTCCTTTCATACTGAGGATCATAATCGCAAATATTTTCTTGAGTCTAGATGGCCACAGGCAGTTTCAAGTTGATTAACAGTTTTTCTTGTACCAAGTTTTACACAAATTTTAAGATCCCTAGTTTCGAATCCAAATTTTAGTATGGGGACGTGAAGAAAAAAAAATACATAAAAAAAACATCTAAAAACATTAATAAAAAGCAAAAATCACTCATAGAAAGATACATGAGGGTCCAAAGTCACGTGTATGGGCACAGAGTACCAAGAGAACTAGAGCTCTTTTAATTAATCAGGTTTTTGTTTAAAAATGTGTATTAAATACTTTTATCGAGATCTACTTTAAAATGTGACTAAAAGGTCATTATGTTATTTAAGATTTTGGATCTTTTCAATGCCGAATGCCATCGTTGTTCAAACGACTGCTATGTAAATACGCAATGGAAGCAAAACGTCCGCAATTTAGAAGATGGTGGATGTTTCGCTCCCATAGCATATCATTCATTACATTACATGGCTGCCCTGATACTGCAGCGCATCAGGGATGTTCGTGGAGGCGAGAGTAGACTGCTTTTACCCTACCATGCGCAAGCGATGCGCGTCCCTGGTGCGTCGAGTGCGGGGCAGCGCCAATAGCATCCTGGCTATGTTTGCCAGTAGACTGGATTGCGCAATTGTGAACCACTGCTGCTTGGTTCACGTTGCCAATAACAGTCGTGATATTGTAAATAAATTTCATATAATTTAAATGTAACTGTATATATTACTAACACTAGTCTAAGTCCTAGAATAAGTTACTAACACTATTGTGATCCTTTGTTGGTTGATAAATAAATTATATTATTATTATTATAGCGATCAATATGGCATAATTCACTTAGTGACACATTTGTCGACGACGTTCGACTGTTTTCCCATACTTTACGCTCGGCAAAGTATGGCACGACATACGCATCCTTTCGCATCCACACGACGACCGCGCTCCATACTTTGCGCTCGTTTTGTATGGGAAAACCGTCGAACGCCGCCCGTCAACAAAATAATGTGTCTTGACCCTTACTCACTCAATTTAACAATTCACTTTAGAATGAAAGACTCACTGACAACGTTTCAGAAGTCGTCGCTAATATATTGATTTACGAAAGTTAGATAGGGATTGACACATCTCCTTGTAAATAGTCTCCAGTTAATTCTTCTTATCATTAAAGATATCAAGGGTTTAGACTGAAATAAATGGGCACGGCACGACGCGGGTTACGATACGGTGTTGTTTCATGAAACTACGACAAGCGACGAAGTCGTATCGTGACAAAACGCAATGTCGTGCCGTGCTCATAGGTTTGATTCCCTTCGGCGGATAATGACCACAACTGAAAAAGACCACAAATAAAAATGTCCACTTCTTAAAATGACCACTTCTCAAAATGACCACTTTATGAATTTCCTGTTCTTAAAATGACCATTTCTTAAAATGACTACATCTGTGAATGACCACTTCTTAAAATGACTACAGCTAAAAAAATGCTTATTCTAGAAATGTCTGTAGAGATGTTGAGTTATTTTTACTTAAATGCAAAAATAGCTCAACTTCTCTATAGACATTTCTAATGAACTAATAAAAGTCACCACAATGGACAAAAAATAATTTTATTACCTAGTTTAAATTATAACTTAAAAGACAATAGCTTAATGTCAACTAAATAATACTAAAATACGTTGCTTAATTACATTTACGACCAAATTTTGTTTGCTTATAGCGACGTCGAATGCAACATCCTAACTTACTAAAAATTATTTTCTTTAGAAACTGGACTGGTGAGATTTCCGACGCGTCAACTTTCCGCTGAAGTTGTGTGATTTTTCTGTCCAAAAGAATATTGCGAATACGTCTATTCTTTTTCGGAACATCAAAATAACTCTTCATGAGTTTAAAGTCTTGATGAACTGCTTCCTTTTTTAGTTTATTCACAAATTTGAAAAAAGGAGTCTTTTTTTGGAAGCGGGCATTTATTCGACGGTGCCATCCTTCAACGGGATTCGTTGTGCGATGACGTTCATAAGCACAACTAAGAATACTTTTGTTATTTAATGGCATCCACTGTTTATTGAAATAATCAATAAATATTTTGACTTCTTGGGTAAGTTCAGTCTCTCTGATTATAGAAATCCATGTTTCTTGAATCAATCTTCCAGGTAATAAAGGCAGATACGAGACTAATCGTGCAAATTTTCTTCCGTTTCTCGATAAAGTTACATCGCATGCCTTTGCTTTACGCCATATCGCCTTATTAAAATGGTAGAAACAGCCGGTTATTTCGCATCTCGGAAAAACTTTTTTAACAGCGTTCATTACCGCAGTTTCAAAATCACATTTGAATTTCATTATGTCGACCGATAATTTGTCTTTGATTAATTCAAAAAAACGTATATATGTTTGTTCGCTCTTGTTTGGCAGTAAGCCGAAAATAACTGGGACTACATTAGTAGTTTTTTCATTGGAGCCAACATCAATGTGCAAGGAATACAGTTGGTAGAACAGATCTGTAGGTACACAGAAAAATGTACCATCTCCAAAATACTGCAATAAATTGTCGTCTTGATTTTTAAGATACATTTGAGCTGTAGTAGAACAGAACAAAATTATCTTCTCCGTAGTTCCATCTTCGCATATAACAAAATCTTTACCCATCTGTTTTGGTATATGAACATCTTCAGCCGATTTGTAATTTAACGATTTGGTTTCCAAAAATTTTTTTCCAGCTGTGTATAAACAGTCTTTTTTTGAAGCGAAATTAGGAATATCTTCAATGTCATCAGCGTTGCAGTTTTCCTTTAATTTGTTAATTCTCTTTTCAAACATTTTTTCCACTGAACTAAAATTACAGCATACTTTTTTTTTACAATCATTGACGGCAATAAAAACATCGTTTGTCATTTTTTTTTGCGAGCACGAATGGGGCGAAGCTCGTAGTACCACATTTCGGGAAGAATTCAGAGTGATGGTAGAGCTGCATTCTCTTCTGTTGATACATCTCCAGCGTGATGTGCCGCTTTTATTTTCTATGCTGAGGTTGTATCTATTCTTACCAATTATTACAGTTTCTTTGCCTTTTTGATTTATTGTAGTTATGATGTCATCTTCCATTTTTCACGAAAATAGTTTTGAAATTAGTTTTAGTGATATCCAATTGATTTATTTTTCACTTGATGAAAAAAGAAAATGAATTACGAATGTCAATTAAATAGAATGACACATTTAAATGACAAGTCCCAAATTCTAATCTTAAATTTCTAAGTGGCCAGCTCTTGAAATGAGATGTTAGTAGATAAAATAATTTTATATCAAAACGGGATTCTGAGTCAGCAAGGAGTTTACATATCTAAGTTTAGTATATAAATTACGATTGATAAATGACCAAGGTTAGCATCATTGAGGAAATTTTTAAGTTTACGCAAAGAAATAGGGATAATACGTGATTGTGGACACCTAAAAAGTACCAGGAGACCATACATGCTTAAGAGGTTTTGCCAATTCAACATTTTGGGATAATTTTATACAAATTCAACTTTTTAACTTTTCTTCTTTTTTTTTACTTTTTTACTTTTGACTGACTCGGTGGCTCAGTGGTTAGTGCCTTTGACTACTGATCCGAGGGTAGTGGGTTCGATCCCCACCCAGGGCAAGCATTTGTGTGATGAGCAGATTTGTTTGCTCTGTGTCTGGGTGTTAAATATCTATATATGTATGTATTTAAACGTATATAAGTATGTATATCAGTCTCTGGTTCCCATAACACAGGGAATCCTACTTTGGGGCCAGATGACCATGTGTGATTTGTCCCAGAATATTTATTTATTTATTTATTTTTACAAATTCAACTTTTTACAAATTCAACATATTATGGGGAATTCAACCTTTTAGAATTTTTTTTAATTTTTTAAAACCAAACAAATACATAATGTCGTTCAATAAGGGCTCCATTACTAGTATCAAATACGCAGAATTTGTGGTCCTTTCAAGAAGTGGCCATTTCAAGAAGTGGTCATTTCAAGAAGTGGTCCTTTCAAGAAGTGGCCATTTCAAGAAGTGGTCATTTCAAGAAGAGGTTATTTCAAGAAGTGGTCATATCAAGAAGTGGTCTTTTTCAGTTGTGGTCAATATCCGCCGAAGGGGTTAATCTCGGCGATTGACGCCGTAGTTTTCCACGACACGACAATGCCCATGTCATTTAGGTTCTGTTTGGCATGCTATGCTCGGAGTTTCTCTGCGTGATCGAATCAGAAACGAGGAGATCCGTAGAAGAACCTAAGTAACCGACACAGCTCTCAGAATTGCTAAACTTAAGTGGCAGTGGGCGGGGCACATTGCTCCTAGAACAGATGGCCGTTGGGGCAGTAAAGTTCTCGAGTGGCGACCACACACCGGAAAGCCTCCCACTCGGTGGACCGATGACCTGGTGAAGGTCGCGGGAAGCCGCTGGATGCGGGCAGCGCAGAACCGTCGTCGTGGAGATCCTTGGGGGAGGCCTATGTCCAGCAGTGGAAGTCCTTTGGCTGATATGATGATGATTGGCATCGTAATGACGTAGCATCGTGTCACGATACGACAATGTGGGCGATGAACGCCGTAGTTTTCCACGACAATGCCCATGTCACTGTACCAACCTTCTGACGACCAGGGAACTTGAATTTGGCACGACGCAGAGCCTCGATCACGTTCGCCTTCCAACGGTCGGTGGAGCGCACGGACATGATTGGCTGGCCGATACGCACGCGCGCCACGGTGCCTTGCGGTTTGCCGAACGCACCTCGCATCCCGGTCTGGAGCCTGTGACAATAGAATTGAAAGATTCAATAACAAGTTTTACTCTGTATTGAAATGAATGATTGAAATTAATAGGTATAGTTGTTGCATGCATGTGGAGGTGAGGTGGTACGGAACACTTGGTGTACTAGTCTGACTCACTTAGGCACATTTTTTTGTTTTTGCTCTATCATAAAAATGGTCAAGTGCAAACCCTAAAGCAAAGTAAAAGGTGTTTTCAATGGTTCTGGTGGTAAATTAAATAGTGGCATACTACCATGTATGCTCAGCAGTAACCGGCTGATTCACCTTTGTATTTGAATATGTGGCAGTGTTTGCATTCTTTGTTATATCATCGCAACCATAAAATTGTTTCTTGTATATTCATGTATAATATTTACTTATAGTAATTATTTTATAGAGAATTCCTTATAATAATTAATAACACATTCTGTGAGAATTTCAGCCAACTATTATGGTAAAAAATAATAGCCTTTCAAAAGACAGACAGCGCGGTTTTGTATAGGGTCCCATTACCTGGTACTGAACCCTAAAAACGAGGGGGTACCCGAAGCACCAGTGATAGACGGAGCAGATATAAATGAATGTATAATCATACTTGTATTTGTTTATTCTGAATGTACAATAAAGAGTTCTTTGAGTTTGAATGTTTGATGAAAAATAAGTATATCTTTTTTTCAAACATTTTCACTTTTCCAGAGTTTGCAGCTCGAAAACAGTTTGAAATTCAAAAAAGTGTACAAAATAAAAGTTGCAGAGAATTTTATGAGTTATTTGGTACACTATAATTTTTCCTATATAAGCACCTTTTTTGAGATCTATGTGAAAAACTGAAAAGTGGGATCATCATTGTGCTTTCTGGCTCACCTCCTAGATGTCAGGACTTTTAGTATGTTTATTCCCTAAACACCCTGAACAAGTTTCCGATGGAATCGCTTAGTTCCCTGATCGCGCACTCTACACCTCCTTTATGGACTGACTAAGGCTTTATCTTTTCAAATTCAAAATATGAAACATCCTACTTGTTCAATAAAAGAAACAGATTTGTAAATTAGTAACACTATTTATTGAAATAGTTTATATTATAAAAACTGTGCCATCATGGTTGGCTAGAAAAAACAAGAAGAAAGTGACAGTACAGTGTTGTCACACTTAAAACTAAATTATGAACTAAAATAGTTGCCATAATAGGCTTATTTTTATGTAATCGATTATTAACATTAATCGATCAACCTAAACAAATAATTTTATGTTAATTTATTTAACATAAGTTGGGCCGGGGCCAAATCTAACAAGTGTTGAAACTTATTGTTGCACAATACAAGAAAATAACATATACATTTTCAAAAAACAGTAAACTTTAAGTAGGAGGTAGTCTCTAGCCCTACGACAGAGTCTTGGGATCAGAAAACCACTAGAGAGCACCAGTCTGCTTATTCAAAACAGTATCATTAAGTGGTAACAAACTTAATTTTCTAAATGACCTTAAATATGTTTTATTATTTGCCATTTTTATTTCAGCAACCCTGACTCTACCATCTGGGCCAGGGATCACTTTGACAATCCTAGCCATGGGCCATGTCATTGGAGCTGTGTTATCATTGCGTACAATGACAAGGTCTCCCTCTCTCAAGTTAGGATGACTATGTAGCCACTTGGGTCTACTTTGAAGTTGTGCAAGATAGTCACGTGACCAGACTTTCCAAAAGTCTTGTTTGATTTTAGTTATAATGTTCCAAAATTTCAATCTATTCATATTTTTATCAGAAAGGTCAGTTTCAGGGTAACTTGATAATGCGTTTCCTATGAGGAAGTGGCCAGGCGTCAAATATTCAAAACTAGAAACATCAGAGCTCATTGGAAGAAGAGGGCGTGAGTTAAGCACAGCTTCAATTTCTGTAACAGCTGTATAAAAAAGTTCAAAAGTTAAGGCAATACTACCAACAATTCTTTTCAGGTGAAATTTAAAACTTTTAACTCCGGCTTCCCATAAACCTCCAAACTCTGGTGAATAGCTAGGTATAAACTTGAACTCAATTAAGTTAGGTATACAATAATTATCAATTGCATCAATATGCTTTTTTGAAGTAAACAAATTATGTAAAGCTTTTAATTCATTAGCTGCACCTTTAAAGGTTTTGGCATTATCACAAAAGATTTTACTTGGCATTCCCCTTCTGGCAATAAAGCGCTTGAGGCATGCCAAAAATGTTTCAGTGGTTAAGTCACTCACAAGTTCCATATGGATGGCCTTGGTTGAAAAACAAACATATAGGGCTACATAGCCTTTAGTTGTTATAGGTCTCCTTAAACGAGAGACTTTCACATTGAATGGTCCGCAGAAGTCGACACCTACCACGTGGAATGGTCTAGCAACAGCAAGTCTTTCAGGTGGTAAAGAACCCATCAATTGGCTAGAAGCTGCTGCCTTCATTCGAAAACACTTGACACACCTATTCACTACCTTCTTTACTTCTCGTATACCACTAATAAGCCAATAGCGCTGTGATAGAGAGCTCAGTACCAATTTGGCACCAGCATGCAATAAACGTAAATGCTCTTTGTGAATGATAATTGTTGTCAAGTGACAAGACTTGGGTAATATGACTGGGTGTATTTTGTCAAAGGGAATATTACTAGCATTTTGTAAACGCCCACCTACCCTTAGTATTTGAGTCTTATCTAAATAGGGGTGTAGGTTAGATAAACCCGACTTCACAGGTAAGGACCTTTTAAGACACTCTATTTCTTTAGAAAAATATTTATTTTGGGTGACACGAACAACCACCAACATAGCATTATTGAGCTCTTGTGGAGTTAACGACCCATTTTCTTTTCCATTCTTTAAACAATTGTTACGAAATCGCAAAATATATGCAACTACTCTCTGCAGCTTGTTAACATCAGAAAATTTTTCAAGAAAATCTAATGAGGGGGAGGTATCATTTTTTAAACTGTCATTACCTATATTTGTCACTAACTCTGACTCGAAAGACGAGGGAATGGGAAACTTTACATCACATATAGCGTGCTGAAAGTCAACATCACAAAGTTCTTTAGGACCATGCCACCATAATTTATTCGATTCTAGTTTGTGTGGATCACAACCTCTTGAGAGTAAGTCAGCAGGGTTGTAACTTGTGCTAATGTAAGACCACATCTTATCTTTAGTCAGTTTTTTAATTTGATTGACTCTATTTAAAACATAGGGATTTGATTTTAAATTCACAGATTTGATCCAAGCAAGTGTTATCTGAGAATCACTGTATAAGTGAACAGAAAGTTTTAGAAATCTAGGTTTCAAAATATTCTGAACTCTATGTGTCAGCTGAGCGAGCAGTAATGCACTGTTCAACTCTAGTTTTGGAATTGTCACTGATTTGTTTAAAGGAGCGACTCGAGACTTTGAGCATAACAAGTTAACAGAGACTGTTCTATCTGAATTAAAAATTCTCAAGTAGAGACAGCAACCAAGTGCCTTCATGGAGGCGTCACAGTACCCCACAAGTTCTACGGAAACTACTGGACCTGAAAATACACACCTTGGAATGGGGAGTGTTCCCATTGAAGACAAATCTTTCACAAATTTATTCCAAGTGTCAAGATAATCTTGGGGGAGAACCACATCCCAGTCAATATTGAGTGCCCATAGTGATTGCATAAAAAGCTTGGCCACTACAATAATGGGACCCAGGAGACCGAGAGGGTCAAACATCTTTCCAATGAAACTTAATATTGTTCTTTTAGTTTTATTATTTTCATCTGTCATAGGACATTGAAACAACAATGAATCGGTAAGTACATTATACTTCAAGCCAAGTGTTTTAATTATATTGTCTTTATTTAAATCAATCTGCTCAAAATATTTTTTATTTTCAGGAATATCATGTAGAGCATCTGTTGAGTTTGAACACCATTTGTGTAAATTAAAATTTCCTAGCTTCATAAGGTTTATTAGTTCCTCTTTCAGGTCATGCAGCTGATTTTCAGAGTCCGCGCCGCAAATGACGTCATCAACATAGGTATGTTGCCTAATAGCTTCTGCAGCGAGAGGGTACCTATCTTGGTACATATCAGCTAGTTCCATCAAACATCTTGTACTCAAAAACGTTGAGGCTTTAAGGCCGTACGTAACAGTTTGTAATTGCAAGCAAGTGATTGGCTGACATGGGTTATCCCGCCACAAAATGTTCTGTAAAGACCTGTAGTCTTCATTAATGAGACACATACGAAACATTTTTTCAATGTCACACATAAGTGTGTAACGATAAGTACGAAAGTAGGTAAGTATGTCAAATAACTCGCGTTGGACGATGGGACCGTTCAGCATGACATCATTGATTGATACACCTTTCTTAGACTTCATATTGCCAGAAAATACTACACGCAATTTAGTAGTCTTGCTGCTTTCATTGAAGACTGAATGATGGGGTAGAAAATATACTGGACCGCTATTAACGTCATAGGTGTCGACATCAACAGCTTTGGCATGCCCAAGCGAGACATACTCATCTATAAAGCTTTTATATTTTGAAAAATATTCTGGATGAGACTGAAATTTTTTCTCTAATGTATAAAACCTTTGTAGCGCAAGCGAAAAGGAATCACCAATATCTAACTCTTCCAAAGGGCATTTTAACGGAATATCAACTGAAAATTGATTGTCATTATATTTGACAGAGTTTTTAAAGCAGTCTTCAGCTTTCTGAAATTCTAAAGATTGAATCTTTTTCACTTCGGGCTCAGGCATTTTTTCAGACATCCAAAAATTTTCCATAATATTTTCCAAATTATTATCCTTTGTTATGAAATTGGAAACTAAGTTTACATTTGATACAGGAGCGCCAGTTTTACAAAAAGCTGTACCAGCTACAATATAGCCATATAATGTGTTCTGGAGTACCAAACCACTATCCAACTTTAAGTGCCCATCGAGTAACACTTTAAAATAGAAGTCAGCACCTAACAGAATTGAAATTTCTGACGGGACATTGAACTCTGTATCAGCCAGAACAAAATTTTCAGGAATCACAACATTACTAATATTAATGGGATTCTGAGGCAAAATATTGGTGATTGAATCTACAACATGGCACTTCACTTCAAACTTAACATCGTAGGTTGAGGAGGGCAACATTATGTTGACACATTCATTGACTTTGTTATTATTGTTACCAAGTCCAACAATATTTGTATCAAAAGGCATAGGCTTTAATTTTAATTGTTCGACAAGAGAACGTTTTACTATGGACGCTTGGCTCCCACTATCGAGCAGGGCCTTGGCAAAAAAATCACAACCATTTTTATCAATAAGTTTAACCCGTATAGTAGGTAACAAAACACTAGTATGAAAATAGCTATTGGAATGCAACACAGTATTGACTGGTGCTTCACGTTGAATATCTTGATGCAAAAGAGTATTATGGGACTCCTTGCAGGTTTTACATTTAAATGTGTATTTACAGGCATCCAAGTGGTGCTTAAGGCAAGTTGTACACAAATTATTATCCGTTACAAACTTCAATCTGTCTGCTATAGGAGACATTTTGAATTTTGGACAGGCAAACAAAAGATGATTGTTTTTACAAAATGAGCAAGCATTTTGCTTTTGGTTTTGTTTGGAAACAAAATTGGAAACCTTTGAACTAAAATTGTTACCTCTCTGTTTCAAATTATTACTTTCACTAAAGTTATTTTTAGGGGGGAGACTGTCCTCAAATGCAATCGCACGTTTTTCTAAGAATGACAAAAATTCTGTCATTGTGGGCAATGTATCAGGAGAATCTCTATCTAAATGATATGCTCTGTTTGTATAGCCGTCAAGCTTCTTTGACAAAATGGAAATTAACAACATGTCCCACATATCGGTGGGTTGGTCCAAATTTTTTAAAGCATGTAGTTGTTGACGAATCTCTGACACAAAAGACCTGATAGAGGATGCAGTCCCTTTTTGCATTTGAGGCAAATCTAGCAAGTGATTAATATGATTACTGACAAGCCGTGGCTTGTTGTCAAAACGCTTTTTTAGCAATGACAAGGCTTCTGAATATGATTCATTAATAATGGGTAAATTAATAATTACAGCCAGAGCATCCCCTATTAAGTACTTTCGTAAATAACACAACTTTTGTACATTGGACAAAGAATTATTGTTTTCAATGACAGCGTTGAACAAATCCATAAATGGTATATATTTAGTGAAATCTTTACCGTCAAATGAAGAGATCTCAATATTGGGGAGTTTAGAAACTGAACTACTAGAACAATGTGAATCGTTCTCACACTTTAACTTTATGGATTCTTTCAGTTTAGCTAACACAACAAAATACTTGTTTTCTACCTCAGTAACATTCTCTAAGTCACTGCTGTCAAGCATTGAAATTTCGAGGTTAGTATCCTCATATTCTTGGAAAGTACTCACAAACTTGTCCATTCTCGCACGAAGCACCTCATTGCCTGCTGAAGCGAACTCCGCACTATTTACAAAGGTTTCTATTCGCGTCATTGTGCCTTTCAGATGGCCGCGTTTGTTGCGCCAACGTTTCAATTCTTCACTCATTGTATCTACTTTGTTTTTGTCAGCCGAAAAGTACAAAAAACGCACGTATTGCAGTATTAAACGCGAATATCAAGATACACACGCGCACTTATTATTTATTTACGCACAAAACACACGAAAGATAACTAAAAACCCGCACTTTGGTTGTTTTATTGTTTACGCTACAATATGACAGCCGGCGACAGCTGATCGCAGCTTTTCATTTCGCAATGCCGCTAGCTTCACACCGTGAAAACCGCGCTGCCAACACGACGAACGTGAATCGATTACACCCGGCGTCAGCGCTAGTTTTTTCTTCCACTAAATTTGAAGATTACCCTCATAGTGACGAATTTGATGCACAAAAAAATTTCTGAATCCAAAATTTGCTAGCGTCGAAAAAAGAGGCCGGGCAATTCGTACATAGGACGAATCGCGCCAAACCAATAGGATGAACACCCGCTTGCCGCGAAATCGCGACTCCAGCCCACACAAATTGCAGCAGGCAGCCCGTATGGAGATTGCCGCGCAACCCGGAATATAGTCCGGGTTGTGAAAAAACTGCACCGCCGACACTTACAAGGCCCGGGCGCTTCGTAACGAAGTGCACCAAGGCAATCCTTCAAACGCACCAGGTTTACCGTTAGCCTGTATAGCAAGCCTATAACGGAATTGACACGTGCACTTATTCGGAACTGTTTTTCCACGTATTATTGAATACGTCCAATCGAAGGACCACAAAATCTGTTCAATAAAAGAAACAGATTTGTAAATTAGTAACACTATTTATTGAAATAGTTTATATTATAAAAACTGTGCCATCATGGTTGGCTAGAAAAAACAAGAAGAAAGTGACAGTACAGTGTTGTCACACTTAAAACTAAATTATGAACTAAAATAGTTGCCATAATAGGCTTATTTTTATGTAATCGATTATTAACATTAATCGATCAACCTAAACAAATAATTTTATGTTAATTTATTTAACACTACTAATATTATTAATGTGAAAGTTATGGATGTTTGTTACTCTTTTACACAAAAACTACTGAATGTATCTGGATGAAATTTGGTAGGTATACATATTAGGACCTGGACTAACATACCGGCTACTTTTCCACGCTCGCGAGCCGCTCGCGGCTCGCGCACTTCGCACCCTTGGATGCTTCTAATAGAAATGACGATGTTCACGCGGGCGGAGCCGCGAATATCGACTAGTAAATAATAAAAAAGCTCTTAAATACATGATTCACACTGGATTTATGACTGGCAGCTAAATGACAGTGCAACTTTAGGTCATGATAATAAACAAAAAAAGTCGCTCCAACAACACAAATTCTAGCAATTAGCAGTTATCACTGGATTAACATTTTTTTAATGTAAACTTGAATTATTATTAGATTTTTAATCCTCATAAAGTAGTAGTGAATTAACCAACAACTAGACCTCATTTGTATCATGCCATATTAACACTATCCTACTAATATTATAAATGCAAAAGTTTCAAGTACGGATGTTTGTTACTCTTTCACACTACTAAAACTACTGAACAAAAACTATTGAATTGAAATTTGATAGGTAGACAGATTAGGACTTGGATTAACATAAAGGCTTTTTTTTTCGCGCTCGCGAACACAGTCATAGAAACTGTTCACGCACTGGCTTTAAGACGATTAGTAAGTTGTACATCAGAAGGCTCTGGGCTTATGGCTTACTTTAGTCCATTCTTTAATCCAGTCCATACTAAGCTATGGACTAATATTCTGGGAGCACTTGACGGATTTTCCTCATGCATTCATAGCCCAAAAACGTTGCGTCATAACTATTGGTAGGATCTCACAAAGAGATTCATGCTTTCCTCTTTTTGCTTGTTACAAAAGTTTACCTTTGCCCTGTCTATATAAAGGAGGTTGTTATGTTTGTTAAGAAACACATGTTTCTATTTGAATCGACCAGTATACTTAACTGGAACTAGGGCACAATCATAAACTTTTACACTTGCATCACTCTAAAACAAATTTTTATCAGAAAAGCATTTACTACATGGCATTACCGCATTTACCTGCATTTGCATGCATTTACTGGATATGATAATTTTGTACAATAACCTACCTGAAAGTTTTAAGCAGCTTAATAAATAATGTTTTACAAAAGCAGTTATACAGAATGGTTGCTGTCTTAACTCAAGTCTTTTATAGTGTGCGAGAATTCATAGAAAATAAGGGCAAATTTTAATTTCATGAACTGAATTATTTTTATAAATTAATGGCAATTTAATGAATTGATTTTATTGCTGACATTATTATTACTTACTAATTAAATACTTGGATTCTTTAACTGATAATCAATTTATTTTGACATATATTGTTAGCTAACTTTATATTGTACACCTATTAAGGTATATCATAGAGAGCTTACCATACACATTAGGATCTTAATTTATGACCTACTAGCTGTCCTGGCGAACTTCGTTCCACCTTGCACTACATTACACTACACTACCCTACCCTACTCTACACAACCCTACCCTACCCTACTCTATACTACCCTACCCTACACTACACTACTCTACCCTACACTACCCTACCCTAACTACACTACACTTCACTACCCTACCCTAAAACCAATTAATTTTTGAGTGATAATACTTTTTATTGATGAATATCATATTTTAAAACTTATTATCCTATTCTAGATGAAGACAAATAAATGCAAAAACACAAAAATCATAAAATTGGTCCAGCCGTTCTTGAGTTATAAATGGTGTAACTAATACAACTTTCTTTCATATATATAGATGATAAATGCAATAAATGATTTCTGATTTCAAAAACTAAGCAAGTTGGCCTTAATGGGGAAAAACTTCATAATGTAACAATCAGTATAATGTTAAAAGAAAACTGCTCACCTATCAGCCCCAGCGCACGATAACATTTTGTTGATGCGGATGACGTGGAACGGGTGCAGTCTCATTCTGATGTGGAACTGGTCTTTTCCGCAGTTTTTTACCAAGTACTTGTTGCAGCAGATACGGCCGGCCTCCAGGGCCTCCGAGCTTAGCTGCTCGTACTCGTCAGACACCAGGTGGACGCATAGCGGGAAGTCGTCCACGGCCGCCCTCTTTCTACCCAAGTCGAAGATACGGATCTTCGGGTCGGGGACACCACGACAGAACCGCGATTTAGGGTATGGTTTATTTTTGCAGTAGCGATAACTGAAAACGACAGGTTAGAATTGAAAATTTACTGCACGAGAACCACTTAGAAAACAAAAGTAAGGTTGTTTAAATTAGTTACCATCTCGCCGGACGGCGCCCCATTGTGATCTGAAATAAAACGAAAAATGTACTTAGCGATTACTGGAGGCAACGCTTACGGAATATCACATCACAATTTTTAGCACAAATCACGATTACATTTGATTTTAAAGCAGAAAATTATATGCACCTTCACAACAGTACCACCGTAACCTCAAAGAAGGAAGAATGACAGACAACTGACAACAGGATATGATACAGTGTGACCATCTCAAAAATGGCGAATCCGCCACACAGGGACCCAAAAATGTGCCAAAATCTGCCACACTCGACGTTAAAAAATGTCAAAAATATGCCAACATGAAAATAAAAGAAAAGTATTTTCATAATTTTATTTAATCAACATTATAACTACGTTAAACGTACAAAAAAACAATACACCTAATCAACATTGGCTTCAAAATTTTCGTCTTCATTTTCTTTGTACATGGATTTTAACGACATATTTTTTAACATTTCCTTGCTTGGTTTAAAGGAGACGCAGTCTCCGTGTTCCTTTATTCCCTCTTTTGTAGTAATTATTGCCGGCCGAGACATGTTTATTCAAAAACCTGTTCCTTATTTTTGTTTTATTTAGATTGACTTGAGAAAATATCCTTTCGCACGACGCATTTGACATCGGCAAACATAAGAGCGCTTTTGCAAAGTTTGCAATATTTGGATATTTTGTTGCCCCATTTGCGTCCCTGATTTTTCCAACCGCTCTCCAAAACTTGTCCACGCTCAAAATTGTACCGGCGCTACTTCCACTTCCGCCTGCTTCTAACAAATCGCTTACACTTTTGTCAAACTTCATCTGTCGGAGTTCGTCATCAACTTTTTGAATATTGTCTCCGTCTACAATGTTGGGAAATGACTTCGCAACACTTAAAATTGACGTAAATTCTTTGTATACGACATGTTGTGGATCCAAAAACTGTAAATCTTTGAAAATATTAGTAAGTGGCAGACGTGTTTTCAATTGACTACATAGTTCAGTTAAAAATGATTGGATTCGTTGAAGGAACGTCTGGATTCCAGGTTTCAGTCTCACGTCTGTGGATAAGCGATCGATTTCAGTACTCACGTTAACACCCAAATACATATCTTTTAGAGGCAAAAAGTTTACGGTAGATTTTGGGTCAATTGCAAGTGGGTCTGCGGTTTTTAAATAATTTTCCTTGATATAACAACTCAATAGGCACACGTACACTTCAGAAATGTCTTTGAATGCTGTGTGGACTGTTGTATAATCTCCTTGAAATATAATGTTTAGTTTGTTGACTGACTGCAATATATAATCCAATGCATAAAAATAAAGTTTGTGTATCTTGTCATTGAAACTGTTAAACAAGAACTCTGATGAAATATTTTTGTCTTCCAAAAACTGCGACTGAAAAAAAAGTTTTAGGGCATCCCATTGCTCTAAAATTCTTTTAATGCAAGCGTGCAAGCAAAGCCAACGAATTTCATAATGTCTTAATATTTTATGATTTTCAGTACCAATAAAATCTTGATATTCAACAAACTCCCTTTGTCTTTTACTGCTATGGGCAAAATATCCGTAAACCTCTTGTATCATTTGGTTAATAGCTCGTGGTATGGTGTTTTTACTAGCGTGAGATACACACAATGCAGTGGAATGACATACACACTTAATGAACATGCAGTGGTGATTGACGTGCCTTATTTTTGCAATGATACCACCATGTTCTCCAAACATAACGTTAGTAGTGTCAGCCCCAAAACCAATAGCATCTTTAATATTAAGATTAGAATTAGTTAAAGACGTGGATAATGCATCAAACAATGATTGGGCATCAGCCCCGTTCAAGTCAACCAAGGTCAAAAATTTTGTTTTTACCTGCAGATCTTTTTCTGAATAATATTTGGTTACAACTGCAAGCGTTGATGTGGTTGTAACGTCTGTGGTCTCATCTATAACCAACGAAAACATCGGTGTACGTGTTTTAATATTTTCACAGGATTTTAGATCAGCAAGCATCTCTGCTTCTAAAGTTGGTTTTAAAACATTGTACGTTACCGCTGCCGCTTTGGTTCTCTTGCAAGAAAATTGCTTGGCGATTTCAGAATCATGGAAGCTTTTTGAGATGACTTCGCTCAAATGATTCATTAAACGGAATGGCAAATTGTGTTCCACTAACATGGCACAAAAATTAAGTTCGGCTTTTTTTACTTCCTCTTCTAATGGAGATGTTTTGAAAAACTGTTGCACCTAAAACAAATTTAATGTAATTAGTCACATATCCCTAACAAAATATGTGGATAAAATATCTATTACTTAAAGCATAATATTTATAACAACTAAATGTAAAATACTTACCGAAGATTGGCCACTATACCCGATTATGTTTTTTTTGTGTTTCTGGGATGAAACATGTTCCTTTAAAGAAGATAACCTAGTAACTAATTTGCAGTTACAGGCTTTACAAAATGCAACGTCCTGGTCATCCTTAGCTCGACTGATCCAGGACGAGAGCAAAGGATCTTGCTCCCATTCCGGTCGATAGGACCGCTCGTATTTTCTTTTCATTATGTATTTGCTTTTCAAATTTAGAACTGCACTTCACATAAACGCTAAGCGCCGTAAGAGAATGAAATGAATGAAGTAAAGTAAAAACAAAGCTGATTGAAAACTCAATCAAGGAAGGTTATAAGAATATGAACCCTATGACTTATCACTTACAGCCCACAATCAAATGACAATACCTATGTATGAACAGATTAAGCGGGGAATCCCCGTGTAATCGGGGCTGGGTATCAAACAAAGGCAGATTGTGAAATAATTTTCTGCTAAATATTTTTACATTTACCTTATTTAAATTTTTTATTACTTATTTATAATGTAATGTAATTTAAAATTAGCATGATTTTCATTAAAACCTTTGAAATCTGCCAAAATCTGCCACATTTGTAAATCGTCAGCATAATATGCCACAGCTTAAATTTTGGATCCAAATCTGCCAAAATGGCAGAAATCTGCCACAAATGGACTATGATATTTTCTGTAACTAATTCAGGGTTGCCATAAGAATACTTATATTTTGAAAACCGGTTTCATGTAGAGTGCAGTGCATTTATAATTTACTAGCTTTTCCCCGCAGTTTCACCCGAGAGAACTATGACTGTTTTTGAGGGTTGTGGTTGTGCGCAAAAAACATGACAATCCGTCGCTCCCTTGCGACGTGCTCGAGCTTGAAAATGAGTTTTCTCTACAGTGTGACCAGTTTTGGCAAATCTACTGTGGCGCCATCAATCTACTAAATCGTATTGAACAGAAAACGATTTATTTTGATTTATTTTATTACTAGCTGATCCGGCGAACGTCTTATCGCCCAAGTCAATTAGTGTAATAATAATAATAATAAAAGCCTTTTATTCGGACAACAGATATACAGTTTTGTTTCTTATACTGTTATATATGTATTTATATGTATGTTGTTATTTATTTGTATGTATATATGTATTTTACACTATTAAAAATATTCGCATATTTGGTGCTTCTTTACTTTCTGTAAGTCCGTTTAGCAAATGGCAAAGGCCTCCTCCAACCTACTCCATTCTGATCTCTCTCTGGCTACTCTGTTCCATGTTATGCCTGCAACCTGTCTGATATCATCGTCCCATCTTTTTTGTTGTCTGCCCCTTTTCCTTTTACCTTCCCTTGGGTACCAATGTGTAATTATTTTGCTCCATTTGTCCTTTCCTCTGACCATGTGTCCCGACCATTTCCATTTTAACCTTTTTATTTTAAGGGTTACGTCCTGTATCTTGGTCTTTTTCCTAATGTTGATATTTCTTATTCTATCCCCCCTCTTTACTCCTATCATGCTTCTCTCCATTGCACGTTGGCAAGAAGAAATTTTATTGGTTGTGCTTTTTGTTATGGCCCATGTTTGGCTTCCGTACATTAAGATGGGTAGAATACAAACATTGAATAATTTGCTCTTTGTTGCTATTTGAAGGTTTTTGTCTTTCATAACTTCCCTTAGGCCCCAATATCTTTTCCAACTGTTTGCTATTCTACTTTCGATTTCTTTGTTTATGTTATCTTCAGGTGATATCAGCTGTCCAAGGTATATATATTCTTCAACATAGCTAATTTGTGACTCGCCTACGTTTATGCTGCGTTTATTTCCGTTGGTCATTACTTTTGTTTTTTCGGGATTTAATTTTAGTCCTACTTTTTCACTCTCCGAAGCTAGTTCGTTTAACATTCTGCTCAAGTCTCCTGGTGTTTTTGCGAATAACACAATATCATCGGCAAATCTTAGGTGTGTTAGTGTGTGGCCGTTTATATTTAAACCCAGATTTTCCCATTCGAAGCTTCTGAAGATCATTTCCAGAACAGCGGAGAAGAGTTTTGGCGAGAGAGGGTCTCCTTGTCTTACTCCTTTTTGTATCTTAAATGAATCTCCCTTCTTTTCTAGCTGAATGTTCGCCGAGCTATTTTCGTATACATTTCTGATCAATCTTATATATTTTTGTTCTATCCCTTGTTCTTTTAAGGCCTCCCAGATTTTTGTATGTATTAGTGAGTCAAATGCCTTGCTGTAATCGACAAATGCTAGATAGTATATGAGTTGATATTCCGCGTATTTTTCTACGATTTGCCTAACAGCATGGATATGATCAAGTACTGAGTAGTCTCTTCTAAAACCTGCCTGTTCTATTGGCTGTTGCTCATCGAGTTCTCCCTCCATTCGCTTAAGTATGATCTTTGCAAATATTTTGCACAGGTTGGACATCAAACTTATGGGCCGGTAGTTTCCAATATCGTATTGATCACCTTTTTTGTACAGAAGGATTATATTGGATTTCATCCATTGTTGGGGAATCTTTTCTGTATTGATAATATCATTGAAGATTTCTATGAGAATAGGAATTATTGTCTGTTTCGTTTGTTTTAGTACTTCGTTGCTTATTCCGTCGGGTCCTGGAGCTTTATTGTCTCTTTGGGTTTCTATAGCGAATTCTATTTCTTCCCTTATGATGCTGGGTACGGCTGAGATTTCTAACAGCTCTGTTTTATTGTCCGCTATGGTATTTTCATATAGTTTCTTATAGTAAGATGTAGCGATTCCTAATATTCCTTGCCTTCGGTTTTCCTTCAAGCTATTATTATGTTTCATCTGTACGATCCAGTCCTTTTTGTTAGTTAACTCCTTGTATGCCTTTTTTATTCCTCCTGACTGTAAAATGTGTCTCTCTATTGTTTCTAATCTTTTCTGATTTCTATATTTTCTAATACTTTCTTTTATTTCTTTGCTGAGTTTTGAAATTTGCTTTCGATTGACGTTAGTATATTTTCCATTGATTAGGGCTGCTCTTTGATTGAGAAGGTTAGTGGTTTTGGTAGTCATCCACTTGTTAGCTATGTCTTTGCTATTAGTCCCTTGTTGAATAGTTGCTTTGATTTTTCCTTCGAACCAGTTGTATTTTTCTAGCACGTCCATGTCTGTTGTCTCTTTATTGTAATCTATAAGTTTTGTCGTTATAGAATTGGCTATTTGGGCTGTTTGGTATTTGGTAGGTTTTGTGTTTATCATATTTTTTCTCGGTCTTGGGTGTTTTGGTGGGGTTATCATCAGTTCTGCTCGAATAATTCGATGGTTGGTATTGAAGTTGAAATTGCTTATGACTTTCATGTTTGAGAAGTATCTGCTTTTATTAGTCATTATGAAATCTATTTCGTTTTTTGTTTTGCCATCTGGTGATATCCAGGTCCACATCTTCCTTCCTCTTAAACATTGTGTTTAGGATTCTCAAGCCATTCTCCTGTGCAAAGTTTACCAGCCTTTCTCCGTTTTTGCTTCTGGCCTTTTTTCTATATACAAATGATCCCAGGACTGTGTCTTCTTCTGGTTGCCGTTCTCCAATTTGGCCATTGAAGTCTCCCATCACAACAAGGTTCTTGTAAGCTTGTTGGATTGTTTTATTTAGTTCTAGGTAGAATGAGTCCATTGTTCTTGTATCTGATTGTTCTGTGGGTGAGTATACTTGTATGATGGACCATGGATCTTTGTAGCCCGGTAGCTTAAGATTCACCACTGCTATGCGCTCTGATACTCCTATAAAGCTCTCCACATTATTTCTGAGGTGGTTTTTGACAATAAAACCAACTCCATACTGACCTGGGGTCGTTCCTATATGGTATAGAAGGAAGTTTGGATGGGAAATAATTCTTTCCCCCATTCGCCTTACCTCACTCAGGCCAATGATGTCCCATTTGATCTGTTTTAACGCAAATGTTAGTTCTGTAAGGTTTTCTTCGTTTTTCAGTGTAAGTACATTGAGGGCTGCAACATAGATTTTTTGTCTTGTGTGACTGTTTTCGCATTTTTTTTCCTGTGTTGTTGGAGGGTTGTAGTCTATGTCAATTAGTGTAGCTAAACTTAATTATTTTTTTGATGACGTAATTAAATGAAGAAAAAAAAATGGGTGCGTGTACTTATGTACGCGCGCTAGAAGTTATACTTCTTTAGCATCATTAAAAAATAGTTTTTAATTGCATGCAAATAATTAATTACAATAAAATAATAAAAGGACTAGAAAAAGTTAGTCAACACAGTCAATAAAGTTCAATTGAAATTTAAAAAATTAAATAAACATATCGCATATCATATCACAAACTGCTCTTATTCTGTCTCCTTGTTGCTACTTCGATTGTACTTATCACAGTTTTAGTGAATGTTGCTTTCATCGCCTCTACAACCCTGTCTACGTCTGTTTTAATTTCTGGGGATTGGTCCATTAAAAAGCAGTGCAATGAATACTGCAACACACCACTATGTTTAAAATCATGCTGATATTTAAGCAATTCTCAGTTATTAATTTTTCTTTTTTTGGCTTCTGAAATAAATTCTGTATAATTTATTTTATTTTATTTGGAAAACAAACAGTATTTTATGACTATTCAAAAAGCTAATTAACAAACTAAGTACTATTTATATGTTTTCACATGTACAAATCTACACGCTACCTAAACTTAAAAAATAATAATAATAACAAAAATAAGTAGAAATAAACTTAAACAAAATCTAAGAGGGTGTTAAAAGTTAAAACATAAAGATGAAGAAAAAAAAAACGATGACTTTTGAATTTTAACAGTCAGGGAACCATATCGAACCAATGTTTAGAAAGTAGAGCTTTAACTGTATGGACCTTGGAATTCAACAAATCAATTTTGGGAAAATCTGTTAATTTGTTGAATTCATTAGGAGCACGTATCAAAAAGGCTATAAGGATATAAACTGCTGATGTACTCGGTCTGTGGGGTACTTCTTTTTTAGACATCTGTTGCACAGTAATGTACTTCAGAGTAGTGCCTACTCTAGACAAAGTCGGCTTTTTCCAATAGCACTCTGTTGAAGTACATAGGCCAGCACTTCAAGCTACACACTTTGGACTTTGTAACGTTCTTATGCCGAATGCGTACGGATCAGAATCGAACTACGAGTGTATAGCTTGATCTGCTGGCCTCTGTACATGCAGGTTCCTCAGTGCGACGATGGACCCACATCCCAAAAGCAAGTGCATGCTTACATCCTCCAGCTGAAGCAGCACAGTCGTGGCACTGACAGATAATAATTTCACAGTCATTTTCGTTAATAATCATAGTCACATTATATGCTTTGGTTCTTACTTTGTGCTCTGGGCACATTTTTACACTTAACTGTGAAAACTCCACCCTTACGGTGTAGTTGGACATAGTCAAGATCTGTGAAATAAAAGATAACACCATGACAAAAGGAATTTCTAAGTATCTAACAACATAACCTAAAATGACATTTTGCAAAAAAACTCTGAAAGATCATAACTACATAGAGGGGTGTAAATAAATAATTCTTACGTGGTACGTACACTGCTGTTTTTACATTTTTAACTGTCTCCATTTTGAGATTTGAAAGGAATATTTAAGTATGCCAGTATTATATTTATCAAAAATTATCAGAAAACTGCTTCAGAAATAGCTAGGAAATCAAATATAACACCCAGAATACACAAAACGCGAACTAGTAAGCCATGTTTACTTGCATGTGATGTCACCAGAGCTGCAACCAATCACAAGGTGTTTCATGACGCGCCAACTTCACCATGATGCGCGCGCATCTTAAAATTACACTCTCATCTCATCATTTTTCATAACGCGTCAACTTCAACTTGTTACTTTTTCGTTGCAGTGATGCGCGCGCATCTTAAAATTTCACTCTCGACATTTTTTCATAACGCGCCTAAAGATGTATAACTTAAAAAATAGTTTTTTCACGTAGCGCCACAGATTTGACGATTTGAGGCAAGTGTATATTTCATCGCCAGCAGTCGATCTTGGAATGACTGGCAATGTTAGACGGAAATCACCAGACAGTAAAATAATTACTCCTCCAAAACATCTCGAGTCATTGAGCATACCTTTCAATGTTCTGTCAGGTGCTTCCAATGCGTGTTAGTGCGCCATTGTGCATTCGTCCCAGATGATGATTTTAGACGCTACTAAATTCACAATGTAACGAAAACGTAATACAATTAGGATTCGTTGACAAAGATTAGATCTCCTTGGTAGCGGCATTTTTAATAATAATACTCGCACTATAAGTATTCCCACGCGGTGGAACGACGACCTGGTGAAGATCTTGGAAAGCCGCTGGATACGGGCAGCGTAGGACCGTCGTGAAAATCCTTGGGGGAGGCCTTTGTCCAGCAGTGGACGTGTTTCGGCTTATATGATGATTATTTTGAATAAGGATTATTAACAACACTCACACAAAACAAACAAAGCCTAGCTTTTACCCGCGGCTTCACTCGCGTGGACATCGTTTTTATAACTTTCTTTGAGGGTGAGTGGTGCGCGAGCCGCAAGCGGCCCACGAGCGTGTACATTAGTTTTCTCTGGATCCCTATCCCAGATCGAGCTATTCTGGTTTACAGTCTATGTCATTTCCCACTCCGTTTGGGAGTTTCCTATTCCCTTGCGATGTTAGAGAAATTAACCAAAAAAAGACTATTTTTTCCGTTCCCATATAAAGAACTACATCGGACTAGGCTATTTTCACTTATTACCTTCCCAGTGACACAGGCTACCTTCATGCCAAATTTCATCAAGATTGTTAAAAATAAACGTACACAGTTACACAATACACATTTATAATATTAGTTAGGATATACTGACAGGCAGCAATAGTGATTTTCATTTCGATGCAATTATTTTCTATATTTATGTATTTGAATGTTTAATCAGGTCAAGATTACCATGTTCTTAAAACGTATTCGTTGAGACAATTGCAATGAGCCCAAACACGATTCATATGCTGTAAGTTGGTGAGGAGTTGGGTATCCTGCAAATTCCAGAAGATGTTGCTGCATCAGGTCAAAGTTATCATGTTCTATCTAAAACCTATTCATTGAGACTATTCTAATGAGCCTAAACGCGATACCTCTGCTGTAAGTTGGATATCATACAGATTCTAGGAAATGCAGCAGCATTCGGTCAAGGTTGCTATGGTTTTGCTATATTATTACAGTAACAGGGCACGAAATTTTTAATCGATCAGACCTGTATAAGTTGCCCACATCCCTTCATCATCTAGATAAGAGCTGATGATTCTCAAACGGCTGAACAGATCTTCATAAATTATATCTAAGAACCACCTCGATCACGTCAGCTTTCAAACAAAAAAACGCATCAAAATCGGTCCATTCATTTAAGAACTACAATGCCACAGACAGATACACACGTTAAACTTATAACACCCTTCTTTTTGCGTCTGGGGTTAAATGTATTCACTAAATTTATTGTAAATGTAATTACTTTATGTTATACTCGAGGGACAAATGCCTAAGGCATGGCACAGAAGTGTAGTCGTGATTTTCTCCAAAAAGGGTGACAACAATCTGCTGAAGAACTACAGACCCATCTCACTTCTGAATTCTGAGCCATGTCTACAAGCTGTTTTCGAGAGTCATTACGAATCGTCTCGCACGCCGCAGATTTGATGACTTCCAGCCTCCCGAACAAGCCGGTTTCCGAAAGGGTGTCAATTAAATGGTTAGCATAGTATTGTTATTTCTGTGAGCAGAAAAATATAATCGGTGAGCAGAAATAGCTAATTGGTCAGCAACTCATGGTCAGCAAACATTTCAAAATCAATCAGCAATTTATGTCATTCTGGATGGCTGTAATTATTTTAAACATCCCCGTACTACACTCTTCCTACAGTGTTGAGTGGTCGACGGAGCCCCTTCGGGGCTCCTACTTCTGTGTTCTCATGTTAAACCTAACACTACGACTGTGCGGGGAGGCGAGCTTAGCTCGCCTCCCCGCACAGTCTCCGAACCTAACGGATCCGAGTCGGGGTGCTCCGCAAGTCCGAGCTCGCTTCGCTCGCTCCCGCTTCCATTTAGAACTCCCCGTACCACACTCTTCCTACAGTGTTGAGTTGTCGACGAAGTCGGACCCGCGTGCTTTCCCCGCCCTGATACTCCCACATCCCCCTGGGATCCCGAAGGTTTGTTGGGGGTTTAAATGGGTGGAGGGGGCTACGCCCCTTTTTCAACAAAAACGCAATCCAAGTAGTTATTTTGCTCACCATGTTTTAAATATGCATACCAATCAAATATACTGCTTATAGACATGTTTTTCTGCCGCTCAATCATGAAATCTTGCCGCTCAAGTAGTTATTTTGCGGACTGAATGTTTATTATGCTTTCCGAAAAGTCTTTAGTTCCATTGACCACATACATACGTTGCGGCAGATTATACAGAAGACTGAAGAGTACAATCAGCCACTATTCTTGGCGTTTGTGGACTATGAGAGAGCCTTTGATTCGGTCGAAACTTGGGCTGTGTTACAGTCTCCCCACACCGGTGCCAAATTAACTATCGAGATATATCGAGGTACTCAACTAAACCGGTTTTACTACCGGAAGTGAGGTTTTTGATTTTGATTTTTTTTTTTTGTTTCTTCGCCCTTTTAGGGCAGGCTAAGGCTCATTGGCCATACCGCCTAGTCTTCAGTATATGTTTTTCAGCAGTATTATTTTGTAGAATTCACGTCTTCAGTATATTTTTCAGATTATGTAGTATTTTTCTTCTTTTCAGTCATCAAGGTCACTATTTCTGCACGTTCACATCATATCATTGTCTATAAACTACCTAACCTACATACTCTAGCAAAATGATAGCACTTTTGCTAAAGCTTGCACGGACTTCTTGTGGGAACTCGAAACACAGTATACACACTTTTATTTCATTATCCTACACAAGAAACACGTAAATGATACTTCGCTGATAAATACACTATCAATATTACACATCGAAAACCACTAAATGTATTTTTTCGGATAATAAAAGAAAAATGACAAACTGAACGCTACAAATTCCCGCCAAAAAGTCCTTTTGATTTTGATTTTTTTTTTTTTTTTTTAACTTCGCCCTTTTAGGGCAGGCTAAGGCTCATTGGCCATACCGCCTAGTCTTCAGTATATGTTATTCAGCAGTATTAATTTGTAGAATTCACGTCTTCAGTAATTTTTTAGTATATTTTTCAGATTATGTAGTAATTTTCTCCTTTTCAGTTTTCTAGGTCACTGTTCTTCACGTTCACATCATGTCATTGTCTATATACTAACCTAACCTACATACTCTAGCAAAATGATAGCACTTTTGCTAAAGCTTGCTCGGACTTCTTGTGGGAACTCGAAACACAGTATACACACTTTTATTTCATTATCCTACACAAGAAACACTTATATGATCCTTCGCTGATAAATACACTATCAATATTATACATCAAAAACCACCAAATGTAATTTTTCGGATAATAAAAGAAAAATGACAAACTGAACGCTACAAATTCCCGCCAAAAAGTCCTTTTGATTTTGATTTAGTTTAACAGCTGATTTAATTTTTTTATGTGGCATGGTATTAAGGCATGGTGTTTTTGTTGTACTTGTCGCTGTCGTATTGACATCTGTGTATTGACAATTATATATTGTACTCTATGGTATTGACATATATCTACTATTGATAGTTGTGTGTGTGTGAAATGTTTTGTGTTTGGTAATTGACAAAATACGAATTTCACATAAATAACAGTAATTTTCATTGGAAAACCCTTCAACAAGAGTGAATATGGGCTCGATAACGAGCCGACAAAATGCTGGTGTGGAGGAGGCCGACGTGGTGTCCAACCACGCCTATAAATACCCACCGAGATCTGGTAGGCTGTGACTTTTTTCTTCTTCACTATTTATTTAATTTCGTTCTATTGTATAGCCATCTCCGATTGACTCTTACTTAATATAATTTATAGAAACTGTAAAGTTTGCAGAAATTGTATTTAACAAACCAATCGTATTTATGAAGACCTTGAGTTTCTATAGTGTTCTTTCATTGAAATATCCAGGCAACTACTTCGGGACTCATTTCATCATGGGCGGTGAGAGATTCGACACGCCTCAACCAGAGGCATATTTGTTTGGAGAAAATGCTGACTTGAACTTTTTGGGTAGCAGGCCTACCCCTGTGAGTAATAAAGTTATAACTAAAGTACATATTTGTGTTGATTCGGTGTAATGCGATTTTACTCATTTTACAGGACTGAACTAAATTTAACATCTTTGTCTCTTTGATACAGGAAGAAAAAGACAATGCCTAAATTCAGTTTAAAATCGTGTTACATCAAATCAACACCATTATTCTTCACCATACTCATTCTTTTTCTTGTTTCGTGTTCTTGTTAAAACTATCTTGTTTTTTTTACATAGATTATCTAATACAGTAGGACCTCTATAAGTCAAACACCAAGGGAGATGCGAGGGAGATGCGAAAAATTCGAGTTATAGAGTTTTCGACTTATGGAGGATTTCGACTTAGGAGGATTTTGATTCGACATATAGAGGTTGAGATTCATTCGTATAAATTTTGAGTTAGAGAGGTAAAATAAATAATAATTCAAGTTGCAGAGGTGACACACATATTTTTTATATACATACATATTATAAATCAACAGTTTACATTTCACAGCATACACGTTTTCACAATTTTATTTGTAAACTGTTGTACAAATTGATGTGTATTGCAGTAGAACCAAACCACTTCTGACAATATTTCAGTCGACAGCAAATGACTTGCTTCGCCAAAGTTCAAATGAAATGAAAAATAATAAATTAATCACCTGACACCAATCAAGCAAACACGTTTTAACGTGAGTAATAAATTCTTGGTAAGGTACCAGCGGGTAATAAGACCTAGCTGATGGATATTTGTAATGAAATGGAAAATATTCAGTTTTATAAAAAAGTTTTAATGTTAATCATTAGTTTAATACATTTTCTATAAAATAATAAACAAAAAGTGCATATTTTTTACCATAAACAAAAACAAAATTAACCTTTTAAAAAACGTTACAAGTAGGCCTTATTTTACTATGGTTAAATAATATATTAGTTATATTATTGTTTAAATATCTTTGGTTATTTAAGATCATTAATCACAGTGTTGTTGTTTCATCTGTGTGATTATTGATCTCAAATCCCTTATTACCGGACAGGTCGTATTGCCCGAAGGTACCTTAATCCTAATTATTGTAAACTCCTTTGTTTTCTAAGCAACAATGGTGTACTTACATTTTCGGCAAATTCTTAAAGTCGGTAACTTATTTTTCTTAGAACTATGTACAGTTAATAAGTTCCAAATAATTGAGTTGTAAAGGTTGTAAAATAAAACATTGCAATGTTCGAGATACAGAGGTCCAATTTAATTTTTCGAGTTATAGAGGGAAAATATGTACCATAATGGCTTGCAGGGACTCACTGATTATTTCGACTAATAGAGGGTTGAAATTTCGAGTAATGGAGGTTTTGGTGTTTGAAGGGAAGGGAACAAAACATTTTTTCGAGATCTGGAGGTTTTCAACTTATCGAGGTTCGACTTAACGAGGTTCTACTGTACATACATTAATACTACATACATACATATGAAGTGCCGGTGGCTCACCCGGCAATGACCAGTCCTCCTTACCAGTGGTGCAGAGGTTCAAATTTGAACGGCCAATGTACCAATGAGTTTTTCGAAACTTATGTACGTATACTCACCGTTTGCTTTAACGGTGAAGGAAAACATCATGAGGAAGTTGAAGTTGAAGTTGAAGTTAGGGGCGGGCTGATTTCCGCAACCAGGCGACCACTGCGCCCATTTTGCGTGATTGGCCGGCATCACTGCCAGCCCAGCTCCTCCAAGAAGCCCAGTAGCCCCCGTAGGTTGCCGACGACTTCCTGGAGTGACCTCGGGTCACCGAGGTGCACGACCCTGTACTGTGCCAGCCCCTCGCAATCAAGTAGGATGTGGGCAGCAGTCTCCTCAGCCTCCATACATGCTCTGCACAGGGGGCTGTCGGTGATACCTAGAGCGAATAGGTGTTTATTAAAATGGCCATGTCCTGTAATAGCGGCTGTTACCCTGCGGAGCCGAGCTCTCCCAAGTCTCAGAAGCTTTCTGGATAGACCAGGGTTAGTTGCCGGAAGGGCCACCCTTGCTTGCCTGCAGGTTTCCAAACCGGACCAGTACAAATTGTGTTCATTTCTTGTGCGATTCCTCAGGGTGGACCGTAGCCAGCCATATGGGAGGGGTATTATAGGTTCCGGTCCCACGGCTATTAGCTCTGACCCTCTCCTGGCAAGCTCATCCGCCGCATCATTGCCGCGTGAGTTGCTGTGCCCTTTAATCCACTGCAGAGTTACGCCGCCGCGGTTACATACCTCTGTCAATTTTTGTTGGCACTCCAGTATGAGCCCCGATGTGATCATGCTGCTCTGCAGGGCCTGTAGTACGGCTCTGCTGTCAGAGAGGATGCGGATGGGGTACTCACGCACCTCCCTTGCAGCAATCGCCTCAGCTGCCTTGATGATGCCCATACACTCAGCCTGAAAGACCGTGTTATGCGCACCCAGGGGATTGGCTATCCTGATGTTCAGATCCTCGGAGAAGACCCCATACCCGGTGCCAGTGCCTGTTTTGGAACCATCGGTAAATACCCGTAGTTCTTTCAGGTTCTGACCCTCCCAGGGCTCCTCATGTAGCTGTACCTTGTATTTCATGTCAAAGACATACCGTTTAGGGATTCTATCATTCGTCGCCGCGAACAATGGCTCCTCCGCGATAATATCGTGCAGAAGCTCAGTGTGCGGGATCCTGTTTGTGCTCCAAAGAGACAGCAATTTCAGACGGGCTGCAGCACTAGCTGCTTCCTGTTGGATAAACAGGTGCAGAGGCGGCAGGTCCAGGATGGTTTCAAGGGCTGCAGTGGGAGTTGTCCGCATGCAGCCTGTCACAGCCATGCATGCCATTCTTTGAAAGCGTTGCAGTTTACTCACGACCGTAGATAGCTTCGTTCGTGGCCACCAGACTACTGCGCCGTAGCTTATCATTGGACGTATTACCGCTGTGTATAGCCATAGCATTATCTTTGGGGTAAGGCCCCATTTCCTACCTACCATTCTACGGCACTGCCACAGGGCAATAGTTGCCTTCTCTATTTTCTTGGTGAGATGGCTGCTCCAGTTTAGTTTGCTGTCGAGTGTGACACCTAAGTACTTGATCTCCGTTGATAGGCGGAGCTCTGTTTTGAAAAGTTTAGGTAGTAGGTAGTTACCTAAGTTGCGTTTGTTGGTGAACAGTACTAGTTCAGTTTTGCTCGGGTTCACGGACAGTTCGTACTCAGTGCACCAGCGCTCCACGATTCGCAGAGCAGCTCGAGTTGCGTCGCAGATAACATTGGTGAAGTTACCCGACACAAGTATAGCCAAGTCGTCCGCATATCCGATTGTATAGAAGTGCTTACCGTTTAAGGTGGTGATCAAGTCATTTACCACTAGGTTCCACAGTAACGGTGATAGGACTCCTCCTTGGGGGCATCCCTTTGCTACCATGGCCGCTTTGGTCTCCTCCTTCACCAGTCTGATGACCCGCTGTCGGAGCATGTTTTCAATCCAGTCGGTCATAGTGGCGTTTGCTCCATGTTTCAGAAGTGCCGCCCTCATGCTGCTGAAGTTTGTTTTGTCAAAAGCGCCTTCGATATCTATGAAGGTGCCTAAGCACATAGACTTGTTCTGTATTGCTGCCTCGATCTTGCTAACGACAGCATGCAAGGCCGATTCTGTAGACTTACCCTGGCTATACGCATGTTGATTGCGGTGCAGGGGTATGTCCCTCAGTGCGTTTTCCCTCAGTTCCCTGTCACAGAGTCTCTCCAGTGCCTTCAGTAGGAAGGATGTGAGACTTATGGGTCTGAAGGATTTTGGATCCGTGTAGTCAGACTTTCCTGGTTTTGGTATAAATACCACTTTCACCTCTCTCCAAGCATGTGGCACATACTTGTGGGCTAGGCATGCCCTGAGGACCTTGGCCACGGCTACTACCACTGCGTCGCCCCCCCACTGTAGTAGTGCTGGGAAGACGCCATCGCAGCCCGCTGACTTAAAGGGTTGAAAGCTGTTTAGCGCCCATCTTACCTTATCTGTGGAGACCACCCTGTCTGCGACAAGCCAGTCCTCCTCAGTTGCTAGTATAGGATCATCGTTCCAGCTTAACGTCGATACAATACGACAGTCAGGGAAGTGTGTCCGCAGTAATACATCTTCCGTCTCATCTGGCGTGCTGGTGAGAGTGCCGTCGGGTTTTTTAAGCGAGCCCAAGGCTTGGCTGGGCCCGTTGGAGAGGACTTTTCTTACCCTGTTTGCTTGCTGACACGATTCAACTCCATCGCAGAAACTTCTCCACGATGCAGTGCTGCGGTATCGTATCCTTTTCTTGTATTTGGACTTGGCGGTTTTGTAGTTGTCCCAGTCCTGTTCATCACTTGTGTTCATAGCTCTGTTAAAAAGCTTTCTGACCTTTTTCCTGAGCCTCTCCAGTTCTGGTCCCCACCAGTTTACCTTTAGACTGCTGGCTGATGGTGGTTTGGTCAGAGGGCACGCTTCTTGGTAGGAGTCTCTAATGCAGCCTGTCAGGACTTCCACTTGTGCTTCTATCCGGTCTACGCCTATCATTCTGTCAGGAACCTCAACCCTAAGTAGTGCGTTTTGCAGCGATTTGCAATAGACAGGTCTGTTGGTCTTGCGTGGGTTCCTGCGTGGTGGCGTCACCTGAGTATTCACCTGAAGGTCGAATCTTACCCATCTGTGATCCGAGCACGATGCTTCCTCTGACACATGCCAGTTGGATACAAGACTCGAGATACCCTCAGTGATCAGTGTAATGTCGATTATGGACCTACCCCGTCTGGTGACGAAGGTGGGTACTGAGCCAACGTTCAACAGATGGAGACCAGTTGTGAACAGGTACTCTACCAGAGTCTTACCTCTATCGTTACAGTTTTTCATCCCCCAGAGGGAGTGGTGCGCGTTGCAGTCTGTTGCAACTAGCAGCTCCAGTCCCTTTTCCTCGCAGTGTGTGACGAGCCTTGCCAGTTCTGGTGGTGGTGGATCGTCGTCATCAGGCATGTACACGGAGGCGACGATCATCTCCGGCAGACTGGGGTTTGTTTTGCCTTCAAGCAGCCTAACGGCGCTCAAGTCCCTATGACAGAATTCTGTTAAAGGTTGGACGGGCACGTTTCTAGTAATATATATCGCAGTTCTTGGACTCTCCGGCCCATTGTAAGCAACCAACTTACCACCAATGTTAGAGAGTCCGCAAATTTTGTTGCCCCTGACCCACGGCTCTTGAATCAGGGCTATCGCCGTGTCGTGAACCTCCAGCCATTTCCGCAATTGAGCCGTAGCGGTCTGACTGTGCTGGAGGTTCGCTTGTAGGGCCCTACAACTTGAGAAAGGGCGCGCTGTCTTGCGACAGCAGCGCCTCTTCCTCCTCGGAGGAAATTGTTAGACCGCCCAACCCCTCGATACATTCCTCTCCGCCCTCTTCCAACACGGGGTTGTCTAGAGGGCTCCGAGGAGCGATCGAGGTGGGAGACCGCACGGCTTCCGTTTCCGTAGCCAGTGGTACGGCAGTCCCTTCAATGGGCTCCGGTACAGTTGTAGGGGACACGCGATTTGGATCTGGTCCTCCCAGGGAGGTTGCGGTGAACCTGCCCCTCGGTCCCCGGAACTTCAGGTAGACTGAGCCTACCACCAGAGCAAGCTGGCGCTCGTGTTCCAGCAGGACCTCGACCAGATCCTCCGGCAAGCTTACAACGATGAATGTGTCGGTGCCCTGAGGTAGAACCTTAAGCAACCTCCACCTGTGGATTTGGGCCCACGGGTTTTGGAAGCCTAAGGCTCGTCCGGCTTTTACTGCTTCCCAAACGCCGGGAAGCAGTATGCCTCCTAACACCATACGGGGCAGCTCAGTTTGTCTTTTGAGGGTGAGTGCCTCACCCCGGGGCAGTGTTATGTTGGAGACTGCCGCCCGAAGCCACTCCAACGCTGCCGAGTTGCCGCACCATATCTTTAGGGCACCTTCCGCGTGGACGGGTTTGCCCTTGAAGACTGGGCCGGCAGAACCGAGTTGAGTGAGCGACTGCTCCACTACTCGGTCGGTGAAGGCACTCAGAATATAGTCCACGTCCTGTTGGCTGAGATTGCCGGATGCTGCCGTGACAGCAACCGCAAGGTCAGCGGACGCGGACTCCGCGTAAGTACGCTGGGGCTTGCTCGCCGACCCCACCCTCGGCTTTTTGGGCTCACCACGGGGAGACAGAGTCTCATCGAGGCGAGCCCTCTTCGCCGACTGTGCGGTCGCCGAGCTTATGGCTGTCTCAGCTGGGTCCTTTCGCTGCTTCCCGGGGGCTCGGGGCGCCCCGATCGAAGTTACCTTCGATGCGGTGCTCCCCCCCGCAACAGGCACAACAGAGGGCCCTGCAGATGACATTTCAGGGGCAGTAGTGGTGGTAGCAGCCTTGGCTCGGGCCTCGGCGCGCCTTGCAGCTCTACGAGCTGTCCTCTGCCTGCCATTCGGTCGGGGCTTGGGTCGGGAGGAGGCAGCGACGTCACCTTGTGGCAACGGCGCATGAGGCCTCTTCCGGTTTTTGCCCTTCCGGTCGATCAGGGTCCAGCCAGTGTTCAGCTGACCCATCAGGACACTCGCGCCGGGAGCACTGGCGGTGACTACCTCCATGGGGGTGCTCGATGGTGGAGCAGATTTCTCCGCAGCCACAGCACCCGAGGGGGCCACGTTCGGTTCCCGGGGATGTAGGGGCGCGACCTGGGGGGTCGCGGTGGACGAAAGAAGCGCGGCTGAAGCTGCAGAGTGGGGAGGTGAGCCTGAGGGTTTCCCCTTTCGAGCTCTCCTCGCTCTGCGCCTTGCCTGGCGCTTAGAAAGATGGCCAGTGGCCAATTCTGGGGACCTAAGCTCCCCCGCCGCTTCGCTCAAGGAGGCTTGGGGCTTCCTTACGGAGGACGGTTGGGAGGTAGGGGCCTCCACGGGTGGCGCCAGAGGTTGCCCTCCTACACCGGGTGCGCCTTGAGGCGCGGGCGAGTCAGCGGATTTTAAATTGTCCATGCTACCGTTTATAAATTATTCATCCCCCTGATTCCCCACCCTCCACGGAGCCCGCACATTTGGGGGAGTACTAGCGTACAGGGCTAGTAACACCAGGGCTATCAGGTGGATATAGATGCGAAGGGGGTCGGGACTCACTGCGCGACATCAAGGGCTCGAACTGGTGGGCCGGGATAGAACAATCCAATCCCCCCGGTTGATCCCAAACAGCCTTGCCCCGTCAGCATGGCCGAGTCCGACCTCCCCGCATCTCGCCAGTGACCCCTGAGGGGGGACACTTGCCCATTCCCACGTGTTGGCTATTCACGTGGGTACCGTTTAGCGAGAATCTCGGGCCAAAGAAGGCGTGTTGCCGACCGTGGGTAACTCGCTCCGACCCACGTTCGGCTCAACCGACCAGGATCCCGTTCTCCCCGCGTACGGCGATCAACTGCGCAGGGCTAACGCAGGTGGGCGCAAATACTCTGCCGGCCGCGCCCACGATGCACGGCAGAGAAGGGCGGCCGTTGGCCACGCTCGTTAGAGCGCGTTTCCAGGGGGCACCACGGGGAGGTGGCCGCCACGCCCCCCAAACATCATGAGGAAACCTGCACACACCTGCAAAGAAATTCAAAGGTTGTGTGTGAAGTAGACCAACCCGCACTGGCCCCGATTGCCCTAATTCAGGGTAGGCTCGAGCCCCTCGGTGGGGACGTTTATGAGCTGATATGATGATGAAATACATATATTTTCCACACACCAGAAAACGTAGTGTAGGCAGGCCTCCCACACGGTGGACCGACAACCTGGTGAAGATCACAGGAAGCCATTGGATGCGGGCAGTACACGACCTGTTGTCGTGGAAATCCTTAGGGGAGGCCGATGTCCAGCTGTGGATGTTTATCGGCTGATATGATGAGATTAATAATATATACTTAGATTATCTAATAGAGTGATTTTCAACAAAGTGATTGAAGTCATTTTCTGCCTTTACTCTTTTGTGCATTCAATAGTGGGCATGAAGGAAAGTGTACATATTTGACTTACAGGTGGACATGGTTGAACGTATGAAAGAACATGGATGTAAAGGCACCTTTAAAATGGCATAACCAAAATGTTTTCTGATTTTTTATTTTTAGGATTCCATACCTCAAAAGGTAAAAAAACTCTGTGTCTGTCTGTCCGTATATCTGTCACAGACAATTTGCTCGAAAATTACTGGACTGATGGAGTTGAAATTTGGTACACGTGTGTAAGCCAATGACCAAAAGATGGACATATAGCTTAAATAAATGCATTTTAAACATGGCCACTTTTATGGAGAAAATTCGATTTTTATAAAAAAGTTTTAAAATATATTGTGTGACATACCAAATAAAAAGGCTTCTTGTGAGAATCTCAAATTGTTTTTTTCATAATTTAAATTGTTTTTTTTATTTTTTATAATATAAGTAGGTGAAAATTGACTATTCCCCCACCTTATCTCCAAAACTACTGGGCCTAAAATCTTGAAAAAATCACTGAGGTTGAATGCATAGATTACAGGAAAATCTATGAGAAAATCGAAAGTCCTTTCGTTCCTACAGGGAAAAAAGAAATTTCTTCAGTCCAGAATAAGTAGACCCCTATTTACTTTGAGCAAAGTATGTAGTGAGAGATCTTATTCTGTTGGTAGTAAAGTTTTTGTGTGGAATCCTGTTTGTGTGACCCCAAGACGCCCTTGTCCAGTTTTTTGTCTTCAAACACTTCAATGTCTGTATAATTAACAGGATAATAAAACATTATTTTCGTATTTAATTTTCCTAAATATAGCACCTTTTTTACAGTTTCCATACCCACCTCCGCAATCAAATGAACCAACAAAAACTCTAAAAAGTTTAGTAAACATACGCAAAGAGTCCCTCAGATTTGTCCGATGCCCGGAACCAGTTGGCAAGCTGGCCGATGCTAATAAGATTGGAGATGGAGTTATTAAGTCTGTGGATGGCAATGGAAAGGGGACATATTACAATATAGAGTTCACATTTGACTGTGACTCCAGGGTTGCAATTACTATATTTTATTTCTGCACAGAGGAAGTTACTCCTACTGGTGTTGTGTAAGTATCTTGCAGGGACTAAGCTGCCTGAATATAAATAGTTGTAATAACAATAACCAATTATTAATAGGTCAGTCTCTAAAATTTCATTTATGTTTGTTTATAATTTTAATGAATTATTGTATTTATTATCTTGAATTTACCATCTTTAGAAATGATTCTCTTTCAATAAAAATTATTTCCTTTTTTTAAATAGAGTTATCACATACTACTGAATAACATTATTTTCCAAAGGGACTTCATGGCAGTGTAAACAAAAATTAACAATAAAATTTTGTCTTTAGTGAGAGACAGTTAAAACTTTTAGTTAACAGAATTTTGAATGGGTGACAGTTTTATTGCAAATCACTTTATTTCCCCTAGCTACTACCCGAGGGATGCTGCAATGACATCACAAACATACCACTACAAGAAGGGTGCCAACCAGCAGTTTTGTCAGATATCACACGTGTTCGACCCATCCAAGTACCCTGAGGAGGATCTACTGTACAATGCTGATAGAGAGATTATTCCGATAGCCATCTATTGTGTGGTTGACGAGGGTCAGGAAGGTAAGCCTTTTTTATTATAATAGTTCCAGCTCTAGATATTAAAAAAATCGGGTCCGGCCGTTAGGCACCCACTCCGCCACGCTCCCGGCCGGGACGCTCCCGCAGTGGGAAATTTGTTATTCCGCCGCGCTCCTGGCCGAGACGCCCCCGTTTTTTTTTTGGCGCGGGAAATTTAAAAACACTTCTGTTTTCGATGGTATTTGCTGAAATGTCCTGTCAAAAAATGGGTGTTTTACAACGGGGGCGTCTTGGCCGGGAAGGTAGGGAAATATCAAATTTCACACTGTGGGAGCGTCCCGGCCGGGAGCGTAGCGGAATGGGTGTCTAACGGCCGGACCCAAAAAATCAGCCAAGCTTGAGTTGAACTCGCATACTGAGCAATCTATTCATTTACCAAAGAATGGTTATATTTCTTTCAGTTCTCGTAAGATGTAAAATCATGTTACACCGAATCGACACCATTATGTACTTAAGTTATAACTTTATTACTCACAGGGGTAGGCCTGCTACCCAAAAAGTCAGCATTTTCTCCAAACAAATAAGTCTCTGATTGAGGCGTGTGGAATCTCTCACCGCCCATGATGAAATAAGTCCCAAACTCAAGGTCTTCATAAATACGAGTTGGCTTGGTAAATACAACTTCTGCAAACTTTACAGTGTCTATAAAGCATTATCTTAAGTACTCGTACTACTCACACCTGGCTGGTTTTTTGTCTTTTTATGTAAGGATTTGCACTAAATTAAAAAAAATGAATGTTCATCATCATTCGATGGGAATGAATTCTATAAATAAATACTGTTTTGTACAAAGTTCCAATTGATCCTTGTTTTGAACTTGTCCTATAGAAATAAGGCAGTCCCACACAACAATAGCAGTAATTGAGAAGCACTCGGATGGCACATATGTGTTAAAGGCGCTCAAACAGAAGCTGTTTGTAGATGGACTATGCTACCTGCTGCAGGAGATATACGGCATTGAGAATAAAAACCTTGACACCAAGGTAATGTTCTTCACTTTTACCATTAAGGGCTAATAATCCGTTAGTAGACTACTAGTCATTGACTTACTTTGTCAAAAACCAGATTTAGTTCTAAAAATTTTTGAAATAATATACAATACCATAACGAATTTTAGCACTACGACTCCTGTTGAGTTCATTGTAAATTTATCACAATAAATGTAGATTATGCCTGAATATGCATGCATGTTTGAAGTAGTTTAAGCCCCTTGCTTTGAGAAAAAAATACACACGCCTTCCTATGTGAATCAGGCTGTAATTCTAACATCAGGCCAGGCAGTAGCCGGCAGTTGGGGATATCGCGACACAGTGCCACACAACAAAAGTGTGAGCTTTATAACAGCATACCTTAACAACACATCTTAATTGACATCGCACTACACCGATTCCGTTGGTCTTATTTGTTTTTTGTGTTAACTTTTTTGTTTTTCTTCTGTTTCTATGTGTTTTACTTCTTTTTTATGTTGTGTAATCGGTGTGTGTTTGTGTCAAATAAAAATCTGTCTATTGTCTAATTCACATGTTTTCATTACTATATCCCTTTTATCACTTTAAAAGAAAACAGATAGTTCTGGAAGCCCGAGAATTGAGCAACGGAATGGTTGCGCACAAGTGGAACCTGACTTTAACTTCATCTTTAATTCCTAACAGCCGACCACAGACGAGGAGACAGAAGACGGCGGCTCAGAATGCGTGATCTGTATGTGTGACGTACGCGATACATTAATCCTGCCCTGCCGCCACCTCTGCCTGTGTAACTCCTGCGCTGACTCACTGCGCTACCAGGCGAATAACTGCCCCATCTGCAGGGCACCCTTCAGAGCGCTACTGCAGATTAGGGCGCTACAGAGAGTGACGTCACCAGCTGCTACCACCAGTCCTCCTGATGTAAGTTACACTGTTCAGGACAAGTTTCTTGGCGGCAAGACCTACCGCAACTGGTCCTTGCCTTCGCCTTATGGTGTTGGCAGGAATA
This sequence comes from Coleophora flavipennella, assembly GCA_947284805.1. Taxonomy (NCBI): domain Eukaryota; kingdom Metazoa; phylum Arthropoda; class Insecta; order Lepidoptera; family Coleophoridae; genus Coleophora; species Coleophora flavipennella. The sequence goes on from OX369305.1 coordinate 11,818,850, forward strand.
TCGGCCCTGACTGTTATGTCCTAAGGGTCGGTAAGTGGGGACGCTATATCATAAACCTGGTATTTTAGTGGTATCTGGTAGATATACGAGAGATAATGTTTTTTTTTGGAGTTTACTCCTCATAAAATTTATTCAAACGTTAAAAATTACATCTTGAAACTGTTTACTGTGTTCAGACATTGCTAATTACTCGTAAGAAGGTGTTTATCTAAATGATTGATAATGATTACGTTAGTAGGTAAGTAAAGGCAAATCTACTTAGTGCATCAAACCAAATTATGAAGACACTTCACGATCTTACGAGTTTACTCGTTTAAAATTGATTCTTATATAGAGCCCGATATGAAAAATATATGAGGAGTGAAAGCGAGTGGTGATCGGTAACGCGTTACCGTTATTTTTACCATCATCACGATTTTTCAATCACGAAGGCTAAGGAAACATGCATGGCTATGACACCCTTTGCGAGGCCGAATGCCGAGCTCCCTGTTGGGCGAAGCTCGGTGCGTTCCGTGCGAGATCAAAGGCCAACCTCCGTGTAGGGACGAGCCCTGTTTATTCCAAATCTTTCACAGTTTAAGCAATCCAGCTGTGGAATTTGCTGCCCAAGTCTATCAGGCGTGCCCCAACGCTACAATCTTTTTAAAGGCTTGTGAAAGCTCATTCCTTAACTTAATAATATCACTGTTTTTTGTTTTTATATCCTTTTTTTCCATCTTCATTACTATCTCATTTTCCTTTACTTACCATAGATAGATAAATATATAATTTATTTATGTATATGTTTTTGTTTGGTTATGTATACAGGGTCTTCGGCAGATGGTTGAAAATACGAAAATGGGGGATAGGTGGGGTCGCCTCCCACCTATTTTGAGAATTAAAAAAAATCTAGGACTTGTAATTTTTTTTACAGGATTTTTTTTCCTTTTTTTAGAAATTTTGCCATTTTTATACCTTTGAACATATGTAACTTTTTGTTTTTTAAAGCTAGCTCCAAAATCTTTTTTTTAATAGACTTTTATAAGATTGTCGGCTCTAAAAAAAATTATGTTTGTTTCAAGTTATTGCTAAAAACAAAAATGTGGGCCCCCGAACTTAAAAAAAAAGTTGAACAAAAATTTAAAAGTCAACTTTGCGATGCATTTAAAAAAAAATAATGGGGCTGGAAGGCTTCTGTTTATTTTAAAACATCTATAAAGCTTAGGCTTTTGAATGGTATGTAATTTGTTTCGGTATCTTTTTTGTAACCGGAGTTGTTAATTTTTTTTACTCAATTGGACCATGTTGACGAAATTCCACTAGTTACATGTTTTGTGAAATGTATCAAATGCAAAGTTGAAAATAATGTAAATACTTACTGTTGGGACGGTTACAAAGAGCAGGTACGTTTTTTTACATTCTTGCACACACATAATGGCTATCTTTTGTCATTTATTGGCATATTGGAGTTAGCACTTCCATATGCCAATAAAATGTCCGCATATTCCGCATTGGTAAATTGAGCCATTTTAAACCACAACAAAGTCTTAACAAAACGTCTGATAATAACAAAAAGTGACAAACAACAAAAAAACTTAACAAAATCACAAACACAAGAAAGTGAAATTAACGAAAACAAAAAAAAAACGTTAACGTTATTAACGTTTGTGATTTTGTTACGTTTTTTTGTTGTTTGTCACTTTTTGTTATTATCAGACGTTTTGTTAAGACTTTGTTGTGGTTTAAAATGGCTCAATTTACCAATGCGGAATATGCGGTCATTTTATTGGCATATGGAAGTGCTAACTCCAATATGCCAATAAATGACAAAAGATAGCCATTATGTGTGTGCAAGAATGTAAAAAAACGTACCTGCTCTTTGTAACCGTCCCAACAGTAAGTATTTACATTATTTTCAACTTTGCATTTGATACATTTCACAAAACATGTAACTAGTGGAATTTCGTCAACATGGTCCAATTGAGTAAAAAAAATTAACAACTCCGGTTACAAAAAAGATACCGAAACAAATTACATACCATTCAAAAGCCTAAGCTTTAGAGATGTTTTAAAATAAACAGAAGCCTTCCAGCCCCATTTTTTTTTTTTAAATGCATCGCAAAGTTGACTTTGAAATTTTTGTTCAACTTTTTTTTAAGTTCGGGGGCCCACATTTTTGTTTTTAGCAATAACTTGAAACAAACATAATTTTTTTTAGAGCCGACAATCTTATAAAAGTCTATTAAAAAAAAGATTTTGGAGCTAGCTTTAAAAAACAAAAAGTTACATATGTTCAAAGGTATAAAAATGGCAAAATTTCTAAAAAAAGGAAAAAAAATCCTGTAAAAAAAATTACAAACAAAACGTCTGATAATAACAAAAAGTGACAAACAACAAAAAAACTTAACAAAATCACAAACACAAGAAAGTGAAATTAACGAAAACAAAAAAAAAACGTTAACGTTATTAACGTTTGTGATTTTGTTAAGTTTTTTTGTTGTTTGTCACTTTTTGTTATTATCAGACGTTTTGTTAAGACTTTGTTGTGGTTTAAAATGGCTCAATTTACCAATGCGGAATATGCGGTCATTTTATTGGCATATGGAAGTGCTAACTCCAATATGCCAATAAATGACAAAAGATAGCCATTATGTGTGTGCAAGAATGTAAAAAAACGTACCTGCTCTTTGTAACCGTCCCAACAGTAAGTATTTACATTATTTTCAACTTTGCATTTGATACATTTCACAAAACATGTAACTAGTGGAATTTCGTCAACATGGTCCAATTGAGTAAAAAAAATTAACAACTCCGGTTACAAAAAAGATACCGAAACAAATTACATACCATTCAAAAGCCTAAGCTTTAGAGATGTTTTAAAATAAACAGAAGCCTTCCAGCCCCATTGTTTTTTTTTTAAATGCATCGCAAAGTTGACTTTTAAATTTTTGTTCAACTTTTTTTTTAAGTTCGGGGGCCCACATTTTTGTTTTTAGCAATAACTTGAAACAAACATAATTTTTTTTAGAGCCGACAATCTTATAAAAGTCTATTAAAAAAAAGATTTTGGAGCTAGCTTTAAAAAACAAAAAGTTACATGTGTTCAAAGGTATAAAAATGGCAAAATTTCTAAAAAAAGGAAAAAAAATCCTGTAAAAAAAAATTACAAGTCCTAGATTTTTTTTAATTCTCAAAATAGGTGGGAGGCGACCCCACCTATCCCCCATTTTCGTATTTTCAACCATCTGCCGAAGACCCTGTATATTTATTATTTTATATTTATTTATTTATTTTATTTATTAGCTATTCGGAAGATTTACAGCTTTATAATATATATAAGTAACAAAATTAAATTTAAAAAGATGCTAATTACAAACCTTCACATATATTATTGTTATAATAATTTTAGTATTTTATTTATTTAAGTATTTTATGTAACTGTTTATTTACAATTTTTTCTGTTTTTTCATTATTGCACCGCCCCTTAACTTATTCTATCGCTGTTTCCCTACCCAAAGGTTCCAGGAAGAAACTGCTACCTAGCAATAAGGCCGCCTATTGTGTAGGCTTTTTTCTATATTGTTCATTTCTTTTTTTTATGTTGTGATGCAATAATGAATATTGTATTGTATTGATTATTGTATTTATTGGAAGCCGAAAAGAAAAAGTTTCTTGAGTAAACTCCTATCGCGCGTCGGAGCTGACACGTACCTGGAGCGTTCCGTGCGAAGCCGGTGGCCCAGTTCCGCGTAGGGTGAAGCCCGAAACGCTCCCTGCGAAGCCAAAAGCCGACCCTTATAAAGGGCAGGCCCGTTTCGTGCGACGCCGAAGGCCAGACGCCGGAAGCCAAAAAAAAGTTCCATGAGTAAACTCCTGCCGCGCATCGGAGCTGACATGCACCCGGAGCGCGCCTTGCGATTCCGAGGGCCGAGCTACTCGTATGTGTTGGGTGAAACACGGAGCGTTCCGTGCGAGGCCGAAGGCCGGAAGGTGAAAAAGTAAAAGTTTCATGAGTAACCTCCTGTCGCGCGTCGGAGCAGTCTTCAGCTTGGTCAGTTGGCTCAGTCTAACAGACAAATCCCTTGCGACTAATTTTGAGACTTTACTGCGCTCAATCGCGAAGGTCGCGCGCGAGTCAGGGACCTGGAAATCTCTCTGTTTTATCGCATACTATACTGAGTAGCATCTTTGGAGTACTGCACAGCTAAACTGCATCTTTCTCCTATGGGGTTTTTGGTGAAGTCCTAGGTCTTCTTTGTTCCATTTGAACGGCGAATCTTAAAAGTCTGGAACCCAACCGTTTGAATAATTTCCAAAAACCTTTTGTTATATCTCTCCACATCTTCGCAGTTTCTAGGCATTCCAAACGATTTTGTAATTCAAACTGAAAGCTCTTGTAGTTTTGGAGCTGGTTAGGCGCTGGTCGGAGCGTAGACTGCATCAGTTGACACCTTTCTAGTTTGGTTTTTACATTCAACTAACTTTTGCCATAGTTTCTATGACTTCTTCGAGGATACGCAGTGCGCGAGCCGCTTGAGCCACAAGCGGCTCGCGAGCGTGGAATAAAATAGCCTTTATGTTAATTCAGGTCCTAGCTTTCTACCTACCAAAATTCTTTCAGATCCGTTCAGCTGTTGTGGCGTGATTGAATAACTAAAATCCATCCATCCAAACTTTCACATTTATAATATTAGTAGGATGTGCTTCTTGCCATTTGGTGATCGCTTCCTGTTTTTATTGAATCGAGCACACACAGTCAACAAGATGAAGTCAATCTCTCAATTCGTTACGCCATTGGGATACAATCATGTCCACTTCCGCTGTTTTGGCTTTTTAAAAAAGGAGTTCGTCATAAAGAGGCCCTTCTTCTCCATAAAGTCGGCCAGCATCTGACCATGTGAATTTCTTTGTCCGTATCCAAAATGCCTAAACCTCAGCTCACCATCGCTTCATTTGCCCAGTTTTGCGTTGAAATCCCCCATAACAACGATTTGTGGACTATGTGAAAGCCTCCGCTTCATCGGCACTTACCATTATGTGAGGTGCAGCCAAATGCACAAAAAAATGTTTTAAAAAATCCAGTAGAAAGGGATATCTACTTGGCCAACTTCTACATTTTCTGACCTCTTGGTAGACAGAGGTTTTTCAAACAGTCTTGAGAAATGTTAACGTCCTCTGAGTCTAACTCTGTTGCTATATTTCTTGAAAAGTTAAAAAGAGTCGAAATAGTTAAAAAAAGATCAAAAATGTAAGGTTTCTAAAAGATCTAAATATTATCACCCAAAATGGCGCGCCGATTGACAAGATTCGGCGGCGGCGGCGTGGTCCAATCGTGGCGCACATGTTCATCGGCCTAGCACGAAACGTTTCGGGCTCCACCCTACACGGAAGTCGGCTTTCGGCCTCGCAGGGAGCGCTTCGGGCATCGCTTACGCGAAGCTCGGCCTATGGCTACGCACGGAACGCTCTGAGCTGCGCCGAACGCGGAGCTAAGCCTCCGGCCTCGCACAGAACGTTCCGAGCTCCGCCCTACGCAGGGCTCAGCCTAAGGCTTCGCATTAGGTGACATGTCCATGTTGCCTTAGCCTTCGTGACTAAACGAACATGATGACAATAAAAGTAACGGTAACGCGTTACCGATCACCACTCGATTTCACCCCTTCTATATTTTTCATGTCGGGCTCTATACATACATGGGGCTGATTCGGATACCCCATAATGTGCTATATCTCTAGACCACCGCTCGGCAGTGTATGTAGTGTATGCAGTACATGAATCAATTCTAAAGGAGTAAACTCGTAAGATCGTGATGTGTTCTCGTTCGCTGAGTCCACCGCAAATTGAGTCGTTCGTATTTTTATTTGATGCACACATTTGTTGATTTGCCCTTACTTACCTACTCACCTTATCGTTAGATCAATCAATTAGATAAACGCTTTGTTAGTTAACAATGCCTGAAGACAGTAAACAGTTTTAAGATGTAACTAAGAAACGCAATTCAATTAAAGGTAAAAATTGCGCAAGGTACGGTGCGCAGAAAAACGTAACGCTTTTTAGTTAACGCTTGAATTATTTTTACTCCTCGTAAAATTTCCATACCGGGGGCCTAATATGGCAATCGATTCTTGAGGAGTAAACTCCAAAAAATTCATCACGATAATGCTATGCTCCGACCCAGTCGATAACTGGTCGAAGTACGATACGAATTATAGCCGCATTCTCCGTATTCGCCAAATTCCCCCCCTTGTCCCAGTTCCTCTTCCCTAACACGACTTCTTAGCTTCCCAAACACGATAAAATGGCTTGGTGGGCAAAGGTTCTCATCAGACAAGGACGTGATGCTTAAAACATAGGCCTACCTTTCAGGGTTCGACAAAAATATTTTTTGATGTCGAAGAAGCAAGAATACCGTTGGTCTCATCATATCAGCCGAAAGACGTCCATTGCTGGACAAAGTTCTGCCCCACGGATTTCCTCTACGAAAGGTTTTGTGCTTCACCAGGAATTTATTTAGGAAAATAAAACATAAAGCGTTTATATTTTTAAAGTTACTGATTTTCAAACTACGTATGTATGTCTGTTTCTTTAGCTGACCCGTCTTAAGTAAGTAAGTAAGTAAGTAAATATTCTTTATTGCAAGCCACAAAAACTATACAGGACTTATAATTTGTAAAAAAACATAGAGTGCAAAGGCGGCCTTAACTAAGGTGTCGTTAGATTCGTCTTGAACCCCTGATTTTGTTTTAATTATTTTCAACAGACGATTTATCTAAATATCCTTTCCCCCAGCAGGGCAGCATGGAGAACATTCCAGCGGGCTACGAACCAGTATCGCTGATCGAGGCACTGAACGGGCCGCATCCGGCACGTGCTCTCCCCCCTCCGCCCCTCACAGCGCCTACTATAGCCAGCCCGGACACCGACACCGCCTCCCAGGTGACGTACTAATAAATTTACTCAAGCACAGTGCACGTTAAAGGAACTAGATCTACTTAATATTTGGTCAGCTAGAGCCCTAGAACTTTGGGATAGTAAAGAATAGATTTTGGCTACGGTTGTAGGTTCTATTCAGACACAAAGAGAACAGAGCGAACAATGAATGATAACTAACGTATTTTTAAATCTAAGTAGATAATATGCGTTCCATTTCATCAGTTAACAGTTAGCGGCAGATTATGAAACTGGCTATGAATCGGACCAGCGAATTCACCCCCTAAACTGCCTTAAATGTAACGTGCTTCAAATTAAAATTACCCCATATAATTGAAAACGCTAAACACGTTAAAAAACCGACTTCCATCGCAACAAATTAGTACATTTTTGCATTATTATTTTTGGTTTTTGTTAATTTTCTACTAAAGTACTACACCGATTTTGATAAAATTTATATGGGACCACACGACAAGCACTAGCTTTCAAATAAAAAAAGAATCATAAAAATCGGTTCACCCAGTCAAAAGTTCTGAGGTAACAAACATAAAAAAAAAAAAAAAAAAAAATACAGACGAATTGAGAACCTCCTCCTTTTTGGAAGTCGCTTAAAAATGCTGTTATTAACGGTTGCGAGGGCGGGATGATAAGTAACTGGCCTTGCCATAATAAACTTTTACTAACGAGCCAAAAATGCTTTTATTATTTGGTAGAGTCTTATAGAAACTCTACGCACAAAAAACTGTCATCTAAGAAACCAATAAGAATAATAAAAAGCTTTTTCACACCATCTGCTCTTTTACGCAATCTACACGTAAAGCAAGGCATTAATATTTCCCGAGGGAGATAAAGTTGTATGAAACTCTCGGAATGGTGTACTTAATGTGATTTGAATTTGGAACTTTGAAATTCGTATGAAAACTCTTAAAGAAATACTTTTTTCTTGATCTGAGCATTGTGGAAAATCGAGCTGGCAGAAAGAAAACAACAAAAAACCGGCCAAGTGCGAGTCAAACTAGCACTACGAGGGTTCCGTACTTCACAACGGACACCCCTCCCCACAACTACATAGTAATAATGACAATGATACCTATTCATTTTACAAACAAAAGACATCAACGCGAGCTACAAAAATGTTTTTTGTCAGTCAGTTCGGACTGAGTGCGACTCACACTTGGCCGATTTTAACTATTTGTTGTTTTACCTGGTAGTACTATTATCACACCAAGTTTCATGCTTGTATGTATTACTGTTTTTACGATAGAGCTAAATTAAAAATTCTCCTAAAGACCTATTAAAAGACACATTTTTTGTATGGAGACCCCCTTATTTTTCTCTTTTTCTAATTGTTAGTATTTGTTGTTATAGCGGCAATAGAAATACCTATTCTGTGACAATTTCAACTGTCTAGCTATTACGGTTCATGAAATACAGCCCGCTAACAGACGAACAGGCTTAGTAAAAGGGTCCCGTTGGTCTCCCGTTGGGTCTACGGAATCCTAAAAAGGCGCGATTGCAAAAAATGTGAAACAAAAGACGGTGTTTGGTATTATTCTAGTTAGTAGCCCTGGCTTTTTATTTCCTCGCAGTAGATGTGAAAAGTGTCTTTACTGCTTTATTCCCTTGGTCATAATGTACTATTACATGCCTAACACAAATTTGTGTAAAGGCCAGTGACTTATCATTTGGTCTAATTATTTATTTGAGTGAAATTTATAAAATTGGTCCTATTTTTACTGTTTTGTGAGCGTTTTTTGTTTTGTTGTATTGTATGTCATCTGTCAACTCGATGATACCATAAATAGTGATCCGTTATTAACAGCTTGGTTAAATAACTTAAATAAAAACATGAATACATAAAAACATTACCCCTTTTTTGAGAAGTCGGGTAAAATGTATCCTCGTCACTCACAGTATCAATACGAATCTAACGATGCCTCGCACTCTATAATCCATCAAGCCGCTTATAAGGTATCGTGGAATAAAGAAACATACATACATTAGACCTGAAAACAATAACTCCTTTTGTGGTCAGTCGTGTAATAACGAGCTTCGCAACTATAAATAATGTACGAGCAAGCTCCCAGCGTGGAACTTGCGAACAACTTGATATTTAACATTATGGGTCAGCTTTACAGTTGAATTTCGCGTGAGTGTCTTAACGCGACTGACGTCCTTTACTTCGGGGGTAAATGCACATTTTCGTTTATAACGAGCTTAGTTAACATAGGTACTAGGAAAATTTCGTCTTAGCCGTTTTATCAACGCCTTTATTTTCTTACTGTCGGTACTTATTTCATGCACCTAACTAATATAACGTAGGAGAAAAATCTAATAATCTCTCAAAACTACATAGTTTTACAAAATAAAAAGTATCGAGCGATAAAAATCATGTTTTTGTTTTAGCCATACTAAAAACAGGTTCAAAGAATCACATGTGTAGTTTTCACGTTCAGCAAGCTTGCAGCTGACTCAAAATATTCTAGCAAAAAAGCATTTATTTTGGGAGCCTGCTCTTAAAGTTTCTCACTTCTGGAGCATCCTAACTGGTCAAGTTATAAATCATTCTTCTATCTTCGACCAGTAAGTAAGTCGGTCAAAAAGCATGTCTTGCACTAAAGTGGGCAAAATGCTTAAAGTTTTGCTTGACATGGTAAGTGGTATGGTATAACCCGCGTAGATAAAGAAACAATCTGTAAATGACGGCCGGCGGTCATGTTATCTGGCTCACACATATGTCTCTATACTCAAACAGCGCGGTTGTTTTTTACAAGAAATCAGCCTGTATTAGCATTCACGCTGCCTTGATTTGCTCTATTTCGATTGTTTAAATTCTTCTACCGTTATTTTGTTATTGGTTATAATAATGTCTTATTTTTGCTGAGTTTTTATTACGTTTTTAGGTTCCGTACAAAAAAAAACAAAACGGAACCTTTCAGGATCACTCGTGCGTCTGTCTGTCTGTCCGTCCGTCTGTCCAAGCCAATTTGCTCTGAATCTACTGGACCAAATCAGGTGAAATTTGGTAGGATGGTGTAATCCTATGACCCAAACACAGATGTGCAAAGTAAATAAATTTTTTCTCTAAATAAGGGTTATATTCGGGGAACAAATTAGGAAATTAAAAAAAAAAAGTTTGTCATATATCAAATGAAAGGGCTCGTTATCAGGATCTTATATATATTTTTGTTTATATTGTAAAATAAATAGTTTTGATTTTGTTCATGAAAGAAGACGAATATTGACCATTCCCCCCCCCCTCCCCTTGTTCACCGAAACTACTGAGAATAAAATTTTGAAAAAAAAAATACAAAATACAGTTAATTGCTTGTAGATTACAGGAAAACCTGTAAGAATTTTATCAATTGAAAAAAAAGTGGTAAACTCAATATGATACGTTCACCTACGGAAAATAGTTCTAGTCATAATAGAAAATAGTCTATCGGTGTTCTACAGGATTCATTTCGGAAAGTGTGCCTTGGAGCTTCACGACTTCATTCCCCCTCTTCATTTCATCATCGAACGACCAGGTGCGGAGGCTGTCTGTATTCCCCGATTCATATAATTTAGTAATCTTCAAGACGAGAGTGAATAGGCTCTTTTTGAGCTTGCGTGTTACATCCCCAGCTGCAACGGCACTTACCATTAGGTGAGGTGCATCCAAACGCACTAAAATTTTTATTTAAAAAAAAGAAGTTCACTAAAACACCACTAGATTGCACTTGTAGTAGTTAACTGTACGGAGTACTGCTCTCACTTTTGGGATGGATCGGTTCGTTACCAGCTATATGCCTTGGATTCTATCGACCGACGCGCTAGGAGACTCACTGGCGACGAGGAACTTGTATCAAACAGGCTCCAAAGCCTCGAACATCTCCACAAAGTCGCCTGTCTATCGGATTCATTTCGGAGTGTGTGTGCTGGAGCTTTGCGACCTCATTCCCCCTTTCCATTTTATCATTGGACGACCAGGTGCGGAGGGCGGTTCCACCCCTTTGTCGTCAATGTTCCACCTTTACACACAAAGCGTTTTGCTTCTTCATTCCTCATGCGAACGGCCAAGGGTTGGTATTTCCTTCCAATGGAATTGGTATTCCCCGATTCGTAAAATTTAGGAATCTTCAAAACGAGAGTGAATAGGCACTTTTTGAGCTTGCGTGTTACATCCTCGGCTGCATCGGCACTTACCATCAGGTGAGGTACAGCCAAACACACTCAATTTTTTAATAATAAAAAAAAAACCTCGCATCTTACTGTGAGGATTTCAAATGTGATATTTTGTATTTGGCTTTGGCATTGTACGGAACCCTCTCCACGCGAGTACAACTCGCACTTGGCTGGTTTATTTTATAGTAAAACCACTCAAAGTGTGCCGAAAGAAGTAAAAACTTGTAAAGGGCTTGTACCGAGAGACGTTAAAAAAACTTAAACAATTAGGCTTTGTATCCAGAGGCATTAAAGGTGTCGGCCTTGTACCCAGATACATTAAGGTGACATTAAAGTGTCGCGAATTCAATGGTTTTTTCCCATTTAAAAAAATGCCCAACGAGCCTAAATAAGTTTTCATTTCATAAATGTTGTTTTCACTTTACAATCTATTTTGCTGACTCTACCGGAAGTAGCTGCCGCCATTTACAGATTGTTTCTTTATATACGTGTGTTATAACTGACATTCCAAGTAAATGACGATCCACCGGAGATACTTTAAACATCCGCGCTGTGCGAATAGAGGTCAGCTAGTTACTACTAAGTATTATTCTTGTCATGATGTTGAAATGGATATATTTAAGTAAAAAAAGTGGCGTGTCGGACCACGCACGAGGTAGGATTCCGTAGCCTTTTCAAAAAAACAAATGTATTGTTAAAAAACAATTATTTTTGTAGTTAGTCATTAAGCATTTTTGAATATATTTTTTCTTTTTACACACATCTTGCGGTGGTCGTCTATCACTCCTAAACTATGAAAGCCTACTTAGCCGTGATGTTTTCCTTTTAAATTGATTATATGTCCTACTATTATTATTACAGCTCATATACGTCCCCACCGAGGGGCTCGAGCCTACCCTGAATCAGGGCGAATGTATGAATGTATGTTATAATGAATGTTCGTCCTACTATATAAATATATTTTTCAGATGTCCTGAAATAGCGGTTTAGCTGACAACTGACAAGGGAGGGAACACATAACTGTAACAAAAGATAGCACTTTAAAGCTTAATATTTCGCAAAAGGATCCCTGAATCGAAATAGCTATTTATGCAACTGTTGCATAATGAGGGGTATTTAACACGAGTGTGGTTTATGAAACGAGCGCAGCGAGTTTCATAAAAGTATACACGAGTGTTAAATACTAATTATGTACAGTTGCATACAATAGTTTATCTACACTCATACAACAAATTTAAATTAAAGACAAAATAAAGTAATCATAGGAAAAATACAAACGTTAATGGCGCGAAAATAAATTTGCAGTAATATCGCACCGCGCATGCGCGCCGCCAAGGTTGCGTTCCGAAACACGCTAGTGTGCTCAAATAGCAAGCATCTGCGTAAAAATAATAATAAAAAAACTTCATTTTGTTACAACTTTGCGATAACGAAATGAAATTTGTATGGATCCTTAGTCACGGCTCCATCGAAAGGTATATCATTTGCTTAGCGTTTCTGATAAGTAAATGAAGGATTTACGACATGAGTGTAGATAAAATTGTTTTCACACACAATATTTATGAACGACCTATCCAAGGACCCATACCCATGCATCCAAATTAATCAAAATTATCGTCATTTGAAAATATGAACGTTATTCCCCGTTGCTAGAGTTCGTGTTTGATTAGCATTGCACGCCAAGATTATAGTAGCGTCTTTTTTTTTAAATACGCTATCCCATTTCATGCATGATGTCATTGAAGTGTTTTTTGTTTTATATTTTTAAAGTAGAATTTGCCTACAGCTTATATGAAATATTGCAGCTAAGATATTTAGAACACTTTGTGTACTTAGATAAATATGGTTACTCTTAATTTCTCAGATAGTAACGAACTTAATTAAATGATATTTTTTGCTCACTGTGGTTTAGATGAATTTGATGCTGACTGTATTAATAATCTCTGAATTAAACCGCGGACAGCCGGACAGAAGGACATGTTAAGGACGGAACCCTAAAAAAATATGTAATGAAAATCTGGTTATTTATTATGGTGATAGACAATAAAGTTTACAAAATGAGACATTTGTATAACAGTATTTTTATTTTTTGGAAAAAATTTACTACCAATCGATGAGACTGAATTTTACACAATGTAAAATACATTCGTGTATTTTCCTAAAAACATCATTTTATAAGCATGTTTGACGTGAAAGATCATTTGATACGGCGATTGAAAAAAATGATTTTACATTTCATCGCTAAAACCGAATCTCTACTAATTTAGACCCCACCGGGAATCGAACTTGCGACCTCCTGGTGTGAAGCGAATGAGCTAACCATTGCGCCACGGGGGTGTTAAACTTGATGACTGGCATTACACAGGCAGCTGAAATCCTGAACCGCTGCAATCCGGAGCGCAGTTCGTCCACAAGCCTGGGCAGCGGCGGCAGCAGGAAGGGCAAAGCACAGAAAGACGACAAAGTGACTCGTGCGCCGCACCAACTCACTAAGGAGGTTTGTAACTTATTCTCCGGCACGCGGTGTGATTTTGTGATTTTGATGAATTGAAAATTTAAGATTTGATGGAAAACAAAACGAGTAGGTAAAGTGATCAGGAGTTCATAATTTATTTTTGATTCAGCTATCATCCCAATTCATAGTAGTGTTGTAAGCTAGCACTTTCGTTAACAACCTATTACGTCCCCACTGCTTGGGCACGGGTTCCTTCTCTAATTACGGAAGGTTTGACCATACTCCACGCACGGGGCCAATCTAGCTAGGTCCAGCAGCTAGCACTTTAGCACACCCCGGACACTTCTACTAACGAGCGAGAAATGATATATATACAAACAACTGACGCTGGTACTAATATATATACTTACTGTGTCTTTAGTCTTTACCACCCTTTTCAAACTTTTGTTTAATACCCTCCCCAGATATAGTTTTAAATGTTTGTGCCCGACGAAATATTTGCCATAGTCTTTGCCAAAATAAATCTCTTCCAAATAAAGACAAAGACTTTGCCAAATATTTATTCAAATGTGTTCCCAAATATTTGTGAACCTATGTCGGCAAATATTTCTACGAAAGTGGTAGTGGTGGTTTCCACAAGATAAACATTTAAAGCTATACAGGGTGTAACAAAATTGGTGTAGGTCCCGTTAACTGGCGCTTCTACTCATCGAACTGAACGACTTTTGTGAAATAAAAATGTACTCTTCATATCGACCAGCTGATGGACCAAATTTTATGCATTTTAGTATAGAGGGTCCAATTTTTTTTGAGAATTGACTGGGTTCCTTGGGGAAAGTTGTTCAGTATGATGAGTAGAATCCCCAGTTAACGGGTCCTGCACCATTTTTTACAGGATATGGGCAGGACATAAAATCTATGTTTATATCCCCCAGTTCCGCATGTCAGTGCTGCTAGCTCGCGAGGAGGACGCCAAGCGAGCTGAAGAGAAGGTGGCGGTCAGCAGCCCTCTACTGCATAACCACAAGGCGCTTAACGGCAACACCGATAACATGTCCAAGGTCTGTAAGCTATTTAAACGTTTAAAAGAAGTATCCATTTCATGAAATAATCATTTGAGCGACATTCTTACATTGGATATTTTTCGATAATATACTCGTAAAATTGACACACTACATTGTCAGACTCGGTATATGATATCATACGTATTAACTAGTGAACCACGTCGGTCGCGTTTGTACGTATATGTATGTATTCATGCCACTTCCTTTCAGCCTTTCGGATTTACTTAATTTCACCAACATCTTGGAAAACGTTTCCTCTCTATCCCCCCTTCTTTTGAGCGAAGGTGTGCAAAAAGTACGCGAGTAGGATGGTAGGTGGAAGACTAAAATAGGTAGTAGTGAAAGCTATGGTTACTAAAAGCGTATGATTTAGATTGTCACGACCTGGGAACTTTATGGAAGAACTAAATGGTGGCCATTCTGTATGGATATTCTACGACCACATAGAGAGAGCGTTCAAGTTTATTGAGCGTATCGTTGTGGCTTATTGATCGTCTGTGAAGCGGCATAGTTAGTGGTTAAGTTCTGTCAAATAAATGTAGGATGTTTTTTATAGCGTGCAAGTTGTCGGATAGGCTCTGCTTATGGAACTGAACGTCTATCCCCAAGTATTATGTACTAAATAAACAAAATCATATATTGTTCACTGCATAAAAAAATTTAAAAGGCTTGTGAAATCTCATTTCATTACTTAACGTAATAATATCTCTGTTTTCTGCTTTTAAATCGTTTTTAGGTTCCGTAACCAAAAAACCGGAACCTTTCAGGATCACTCGTGCGTCTGTCTGTCTGTCCGTCCGTCTGTCCAAGCCAATTTGCTCTGAATCTACTGGACCAAATCAGGTGAAATTGTTAGGATGGTGTAATCCTATGACCCAAACACAGATGTGCAAAGTTAATAAGTATATATATCACAGCTTCAAGGGACTGTAGACCGAAGTATATGATTTTACGAACAAAAAAGTGATCCTATAAGGGTTCAGTTTTTTCCCTTTGAGGTACGGAACCCTAAAAAATGAAAATAGTAGCAGGCGTCCGTCACTCGCTCAAGGCCACGAGTTATATGCCTACCGCTACGCGTATCGGAGACGATACAACCGACACTGGGTTGCCACACGCCCGCCTGAGTGCTCGCACGTCACATTTACCGTTCTGACTATCGAAATGCCGAAACCACGCAATTATTGTGCAGTGGATGGGTGTCACAGTCAAAAGAGAAATGAAAATTTGTATTTTTTTTTCATTGCCGAGAGACGAATAATAGTATTTTAAATCTTTTGTTTTTTTCGAATTCCCTTTTTTCCGTTCCCTTACAAATTATCATCATTTATTCCTTAAACTTAGAACAATGGTGGGTAGGTCTCTACTATGTTAATCGTCGTAAATTAAGAATTTCAGGTATTATTTATGTGGTTTTTTTATATAATTAATAGTTAACTACTTAATGTCTCTCTTATGGTGGGCTTAAAGTCCCACCAGAAACTTTTAATAATTACATTGAAGAATTAGAAAAAGCGTTTTTAAACAATTTTGATAGCGTCATAATGGATCGGCCTGGCAGCACCGTCTTGGAAATTTTAAAGACTCTAAATGATTTTCCTCCGCTTTGCTCTTGTTTCCCTTTTGAGTATTTGTTAAAATTATTTACGAGGTTTCGAATATTTTCGACATTAAAATTTAATAATCGAGAATTCAGGGAAGGGAAAAAATCCATCCATAATTTTATTAAACTCAAACACATTTGATCGAACAAATATAAAATGATTAATTTTCTACAACATTCGTTTCATTACCAAAATCATCATAGGTACAACCCTAGCACATTCGCTCGATGACGCGCTCGTACGTGGGTCGCGCGGCGGGCAAAACAATCTTACTCTCTGTATGCGTAGTTATGGTACATTTCTTTTCGCTGCAAACAGCTGGTATTATTATTAAGATTTTGTAGGCTATTATAGCGTAGGTATTTACGCTTTTGTATGGGAGTGATGTATCTGTTACAAAGTCACTATTTAGTAATCTGTGACAGTAGGTCATATAATCAATATTAAAGGAAAACTATTAGGGCTTGGAAGACTTTCTTAGTTTAGGAGTAATAGTCGACCAACTTAAAGTGTGCAGTTGGATTTGAAAAAGTTCATAGATTTTTCATACAAAATGTCCCATTACCAACTACAAATATAATTTTGTTTTTTTAAAATATACATTTATTTTTTTAAAAGACTACGGAACTCTACTATGCGCGAGTCCGACTCGCACTTGGCCGGTTTTTCTTTATGTTTTATAATTTTTTTGCATTTTTTTTCACTTCTGTTAGTTATTACTCTTTTATCATCACCGTTTAACTTTTACTTTTAACATTACTGCATCATTAATATTTAATCATACATTTAGTTTTGGTGTTAATTTTTGTATATTTTATAGACGCAGACACCTCCAAGTCTTCTTAATTTTATCATGCTGGCTTAGACGCGAGTTGAAGGGCGCGTAGAGGCTGCAAACTCATTACAGACATCCATCGCACAGAATAATATATATTACATAAAAAGACATCTTCAATCATTCTCATACACTCGTTATATTCCCGTGACCAGACTTCGCTCAACTCGGAGTACGACCCGGAAGCGGACGTGGAAGGCGACATAGACCCTGAACTGATCCAGTCGGAAGCTTCCGAAGACGAGGCTCCGGCGCACAGAGTGCTGGAGCCGGGGGCGGAGCCTGAGGGGGCGCCGGACAGCGATGCCGAGAGACTGTCGCCGTTATTGCAGCATAATGGGGTAAGACCTCGTATATAAACACTATAACATGGTAACGTGAAGCTCACGTATAACATGGGTACCATAAAATATTATTTCTTTATATTGTAAAAATGGTAAAGTACTGGTCATATCTACGCCACAGCTAAATAATCCACACATTCGGCCAACGAATAAAGTCACTGTTGTTCAGACGTTTTAACCGCCTCTGTGGCGTAATGGTTAGTCCATTCGCTTTACACTAGGAGGTCGCGGGTTCAATACCCAGCGGGGTCAACTTTGTAAGACTCGGTTTAGTTGGTGGTAGGGCATTTTCATAGCCCGCTTATCTAAGTCTTGCCGCCAAACATCAGTGTTAACAGCATTGATGTGTTCCGGCTTGAAGATGAGATAGCCAAATCCCCATTGCGTTGGGGAATCTTGGTAAGTCCGCTTCCATCTCCGCCATCATCGTCACTTACCACCAGGTGAGATGATGGCAAGGGCTTACCAATTGTGAATAAAAAATAAATAAAAAAAAAGACGTTTGTGACAATTCATTGAAGACAAATCCCTAATTTGGATTATGCTGTATAGTCACTATATTATGCTTACATCATATTTTCAATTAGGAACTTATACCAGATAAATAATTTGAAAGTAGACCCAGTGACTGAAGAAATTGAGAGCAAATCACTTGTCATGGTTTGGACATGTAATGAGGAGGGATGAAAGGCATGTGACAATAATAAAAAGAGAGTGAATGTAGATGGGGAGAAGAGAAAGAAAAGATGGATGGACTGTGTGAAAGGTGATAAGACATAGGTGATATTGTTAGCAATATATATGCACAACTTCCTCAATCATTGTATCTTTTTTTCCTCATATGTTGTGCAATAAAGTGTTTTCAATCAATCAACAAAGGTGATATGAGTAAGAAAGAAGTGAATGTAGAGATGACTGCAAAAAGAAAAGACTACAAAAGAATGGGAGAGAAAAACATGTTGCGCCGATCCCAAATAATAATTGGGAACATAACAGGGAAATTATGATGACATAAATTACATTAAAATTGGTATAAAATAAAGATGGTTGCGAAATGTGTCGAGACTAAGACTTAGGAAAAGCTTTTCAAAATTAAAATTCACGCCATGACATTAAACATTCCACTGTACGCATCACAGGTGGTGAAGACCTGCAAGATGGCGAACAACACGTCCGGCGTGGGCGCGCTGCCGCCGCTCGCACACATCGACGACACGGACACAGACACCGACCACCCGCACTGTACGTATATATCGGAACGTTTGTTCCTCTTTTTTTATTATTAAAAATTTGAGTGCGTTTGACTATATCTCACCTGATGGTAAGTGACGAGTAAGTGTATGGTCACTTTGTTCGTAAAGTTGGTCCCATTCAGTCGAGGAAATACAGAATGTCAACAAACCGCATTACTTACGTCTTGGTTTCTATATATAGTTAATGTTACTTGTCATTTTTAGGATTCCGTTCATCCGATAAAAGTAACCCTTATAAAATCACTTGTGTCTTTCTTTCCGTTTGTCACACCCGATTATCTACGAAACTAATAACATTTTCCAAAAAAATACAGTTACCTAGAAAATGGCCTTTTTACACAAAAAAATAACGCCAATCGATCCTGTTTCTTATTAGGATCAAAAGTCTCTATTATATTTTTCATACCTTATCTACTAATTGTATAGGAATAGATTTTTGCGATTTCTGGAATTTCTCCTTAGTTGGTCCAGTAGTCTTTTGATCCTAATAAAAAAAGGATCAATTGACGTCATATTTTTTTATGTAAAATGGCCATTTCCTTGCTAACATACGGATTTTTTAAAATCTGTGACTGAGGATCAAAATTTCACGAAAAATTATGGATAGTCCGTTGAGACGATTTTCGTGTAGTTGCAATGCAAGTTTCCACCCTGTATAGAGTTTGTGATCCCATCACGACTGCATAAGGCAAATAAACGAATGCAGATTTAAGGGGTTGATTTTGGGAGGCAAATTAGAAATTTATAAAATCTAAATGTATGGTGTGAGAGATATCAAATAAAAAAGGTCTTATTGTAAGGATTATAAATATATATTTTTTAATAATATTCAGGTGTATATTTTAGTGTGATATATGTATATAAAATGAAACAGCTTATTGTGAGGATTACTTTATTTTTGGAACGTAGTTACACGCCAGATACTTGGCAAATAAGAGTTATAGGCTTCACTATCCGGGTACCGTCTGAGTAGCCGACAGAGTACATACACTACGTCCGTTTTGACTATTATCGTGAAATCGCGGCTAGTCCTGAGATGCGTCCAAGGTTGTTGTTCTTAAATTCTGGACTAAAACGACTAATCACTTAGACGCGTCGTTATGAGCGGAGATTTTTTTAGTAAGTCCTAGGTGTAATCTATTGCTTAGAAATAGAATATTTAACTTTGTTTATATTATTTTTTAATTAGAATTAATGTTTATTTTTACATCTAGTGTAGATTGGAACATGCTTTTTCTGATTGATACTGTTATTTTAAACGTTCAAATATTTTGCGATATGGCCAAATAGTCGGCATTTAGGCAATTAATATAATATAGTGTAGATCGATATGGCTCTATACTGAATGTAACAATAATGGTGTAGATCCGTTAACAAATTCAAATCAAATCAAATTTCATTTATTTGTGATTATATGTTACAAAAGATGTTAAGTGAAAATTATGTCCTAATATATAATCTGTCATTTGACGTACAAATTTAAAATAACAATAATACAGTAATAAAAGCATATCAATACAGTCCTAAATAAATAAATAAATAAATATTATATAATTACATAACTAAATTGTCACAATATTACATTATAACTAAAAACAACGTGTCATTCAACATAATGTCAAAATAAAAGATGAGATGTAATTATTTTTTTTAAATAAGCAACATATTATGTCCATTACCTTATACATACTGATGAATTAATTATAATTAATGATATCAAATTCTATTATAAACAAATATGTCAATTAGATTTATCATTTAAAAAATCATTAATAGAGTAGTACGCTTTATTTGTCAAGAAAGTTTTAAGTTGTCTTTAACTGTAACTAGGGCTTCTACTAACCATACTGAACAATTTTCAAAAAAATCTATGTACAAAATATTTTTTTTGCGATTTTGTCTATGGGTCTCTCGGGAATAGTTGTTAACGGCTTCTACGCCAATTTTGTTACACCTGTATGCACTTGCACGTTAGTTTGGTGATTCAGTTCCATAAACTGCCATCAAGGTATTTTTTTTTCGTTTTAATTCACAGATATACAGGGTTTTTATAGCGTGCGGACTATTAGGGGTAGACTCTGCTCATGAAACTGACATTTTTCCCAAAAAACGTATAGGTCTGAATTCGCAAAAAAACTCTTATTATTCATAAGGCTTATTAAGTTTATGATCAAGAAGTCAATGACAGGTCCTGAATGCACCTACAGCAATCGCTTAAGTTCCGCGATGTCATCTTAGGGAAGTACCCGTAGGTCCGTAAAGAATATCTGTAACGTGGTCAGAATGAAAGCGCGGGCAGCCCGCGCACATTCAGAGAGGTCCGCGTTAACGTATGTGTTGCGACTTGCGGGACAGCTGGCGAGGGCGCGGCGGGGACGCCGGACGACTCGGACTATCACACGCCGGAGGACCCGCCCCCGCACACCGACGTGTTGGCGGCGATCAAGCCTGTAAGTGCGCGGTGATCGGCTGGTTCAGAATACTGGTATCAGCTCCGCTATAAGTCGTAAACTTCGTGCATAGTGCGCACGCTAAGTACAGACGTGGTTGGGCCGGTGTAGCCTATACCGGGGCGCGCTTCGCTCTCCCGCTACACCGCCCGCAGTCCGCAAAGCCCTACCTCGCCCACACGCACCCACGTCGGAGTGCCGCGCACGAAGTTGACAACTTATAGTTGAAGTTTGTTTGGCTATTCTTATTCGTGGTGTGGGTATAACGATTGTGTGACCGAAGCTTTAGTCTAATTTAGACAAGTATTAATTAATAGTATTTTTTTCTCTTCAATAATCCAGCGGTGTGAGCTATTTTTAAAAACATATCCCAGAGTTGCTCACGAGTGCGTAAATTGTCTTGAACTTTAATTAGAGGTCTGGATAGCAATAGCTATTGTTTTTTTTTTATCAGATATAATAAGTAAATTTCACATATAATACATTTGAAAAAATCCATAGTGGTCAATCCTGTGACGTCATCAGTTTTTAACATTAAAGTAAAACAGTGGTCAAAAATTTTATATTTAAATTAGTTTCTTTATACATTCTCATTAAAAGTAATTAAAAATACCTTAGTTCTTTTAAATAATGCCATTCAACTACGTACAGACAAGTTTTTATTTGGCTCCCGACAGAGACGTCTCTCTTAGGAGCAGGCTCTCAAAATTAGTTATTTTTCTAGAATATATAAAACTACACAGTTGATTCTATAAACTTTATTCTTTCGTATAGCTAAAACAAAAACAGGATTTATTGTTTTTCGTTCGATAATTTTTATTTTGTAAAGCTATGTGGTTTTGAGAGATTATTGGATTTTTGTCCTACTTATGTAATGCGCATGAAATAAATACCGACATTAAAAAAATTAAGTTGTTGATAAAACGGCTAAGACGAAATTTTCTTAGAATATTTACTAAGCGCACAATAAACGAAAATGTGTTTGAAGTAAAGGACGTAAGTCACTTTTAAACACTCACGCGATATGCAACTGTGAAACTAATTCTTTAAGATATATCCGGTTGTTCGCCATTGCCGCGCCGGGAGCCTGCTCTTAAAAAAAGTCATTGAAGCATCTCGTATTCTGAACTCAGCCCACGTCGCTACCATCATCGGCCACAGGAGTGACGTCACCACTCACCACTCACCTCTCATTCGCTTCTTTCGTAGTTCGTTGCGTTTTGTGTTGTTTTGTCATCCCATACGTCATCGTTCTGTTTCGTTGTCACTGTGTACTGTTAATTTGCGCATTCATTATCATGTTGCTAATAATTATTTGTTACTAGCTCTCCTGGCGAACTTCGTACCACCTTACACTACACTACACACCGTACCTTACCCTACACTACACTATCATACCCTACACTACACTACACTACTCTACCCTAACGAACTCAACAAAAAAAGAATTAGCGAAATTGGTCCAGCCATTCACGCATGATGCGACGACCAAGGGAAATAGAGATTCATTTTTATATAATTGTTATAAGTAGTATCTACACAAGGATATGTGAGAAATTTTGTTATGTGTGTAAGAACTTATGTACAGTGATTTACTGTACGTCAGAAGTAACACAATAAGTGTAAGCTATCTTTTTATCTCTATACAGGTATAAAAAAATAGTGTAGGACCCGTTAACTGGGGGTTCTACTCATCATACTGAAACCATGTTAAGGGAGCCTACACCAGTTTTGTTTCACCCTTTAGCGACGCGAAGTCATCTCCCGGCTCGAAGGAGAAGTGGAGTCAAGAAACAGATTCAGAGACGTAGCTGAGAAACCAACTGTATATGAAAATTACACTATGTCTGTATCACTCTCACTACTGCAACCTATAAGAGTATTATAGTAAGATTTGTCTCCCCGCCCGGTGACAACTGAGAAAAAAATCCCAATCGTCACCCCGTGTGACCGCGCTAGGGGGACACGTGGTAGCAATCGTGCATTAGATAATTCATGTTAATTTTATTATGTGTTTCGTTTTAGGAGGTGGCAAAAAACGGGTCGTGTGAACCGACTCCGCAGCGCTGGGCGCTGCCCCACCACGTCACTTCTTTACCAGGTAACATTTTTAAGGCCTGCCCAAGAAGGCCTACCTAGCTAGTGCCTAAGACACATAGGCCAACGCGACCGGTAATCAAGCAAAAACTCTGAAACTACTTTGTCATGGTTAGAGGAAAGAGACGTAAGCACACCCCGGACACTTCATACAAACGAGCGAGAAATGTTATACATATAAACAACTGACGTATCTATAGACATGAAAGCAGGTAGGGTTGAATCACACACAAACAGTGGCTACTTGGTAACTTACATTAATAAAATTTTTCTTCAATCGTAGCTAAATAGGTACGCAATACGCATGCAACCAACCCCGCTAGTTCAATGATCCTCGCACGGTTAGTCCGTATTTCTGCGCAAATTTAAAAATAACACGTAAGCTTTGACGCGACCTGGAGAGCATTGACCTTGAGGTACCGACCGTTGATAATATTTAAATTATCATATCAAGTATAATGTGATAAACTTAAATTATCATATCAAGTATAATGTGATAAACTTAAATTATCATATCAAGTATAATGTGATAAACTTAAATTATCATATCAAGTATAATGTGATAAACTTAAACAAATTACATAAAGGTAGGTTACCTACAATATCAGTCTTTATTTTTTTGGAATGCGATAATTAAATCTTATACGATGGTACGGAATTCTACGTGCGCAAATCAGACTCGCACTTAGCCGGTTTTATTTCTACACTAGCAAATCATGTAATTCTTAAGAAATATTTAAGACGCTTCACAAAAAAGCAAGGTTAATGCGTTTTCTTCATATATACTAAGTGTGACAAAATACGAAATAATGAACTGGCTTTTTATCCAAAGAATATCTGTAAAAGCTTTGTTTTATTGCCTTTATCACTATGTCAAAACATCAGTTAAATGAATAGTTTACCCTTGGATTTAATAATTCCCAAACGAAATCACAGCGGTCGTGGCGGTTCGATAACCAAACTTTAACCAATCTGCGTGACGGGGAGGTCAGGTCAAATCTAGAGAGAGGCAGGGAGCGTCCATACTGTACGTTAGTACTAACCACACCCCGGACTCTGCATACAAATGGTTGTGAAATGACATTTCTAAAAACAAATGACAGAGTAAACAAAATCACGGCGAAATCCCATACGTTCGAGTACCAAACTAAACAATCTGTATCAATATGGGTGACGAGGGGGTGAGGTCGCAATCTAGAGAGCGGCAGGGAGTGTCCATACTGTATGTTAGTACTAATATATACTTTGCTTTGACGTAAGTAAGCAGCAGTGGTGACGGCACAGGAAGAGTGGATCGCAAACATACAGTTACACGAGACTGAAAGAGGCAGCGCTACTAAGACATCAACGCCAATAGACATTAACGTGCAAATTATTGGCAGCCATGTGCGCCCTTTTATTTCATTTCTCTTGGAAGTAGGTTTTCTGTGGTTTTACACTATTCTGAATTTACAATGCCGTCTTCGCTCCTCATTGCACAGAAGTTCCTTATACCTATAATGGAGGTGAACTAGCGCTTCTTCTACTAAGTCTACTTCTACAATCCTTTCTATTAAAGATTTTTGAAAATCCGTAAAAACCGCTCGCGAGCCGCTCGCCTTGCACGCACTTCTCGTTGAGTCATAAATACTATATCAACGCGGGCAAAAATTACTTGTCTCATTTTAAATTCCTTCCCCCAGGTACGCCCCTAAGCCAAGCCAGCGTGCGCTCCTCAGGCGATTCGTATAGTTCGACGTCGTCCAGCCGACAATTGCTCGCCGCGCACGTGGCTCCGCCTCCCGCGCATGCGCCCTGCTAGCCGTCTGATAGAACTGAACTAAGTGCATCATGTATTAGGGAACTAAGCGCATCATGTATTAATTAGGTACTTTCCTCCTTTCTCTCACTGTAAGACGCCCCATGCCGCCGACAGTTCTTAGGCCCGTATTTTGACAAATCTCATGTAAGCCCTGTAATCTGTATTCAGTGTTACCGCTTTTCATCATTACAGCTCATATACGTCCCCACCGAGGGGCTCGAGCCTACCCTGAATCAGGGCGATTAGTCCTTAGTCGACCACGCGGGCCCAGTGCGGGTTAGTCGACTTCACACACAACCTTCGAGTTTCTTCGCAAGCGTGTGCAGGTTTCCTCACGATGTTTTCCTCACCGTTAAAGCAATCGGTAAGTATGTACGTAAGTTTTTGAAAAACTCATTGGTACATTGGCCGGCCAGATTTGAATCCGGTTTTATTCTTGCAAATCTACTTCAAATATTGTCAAGATCTATCAAATCTACCAAAATTCTGTAAAATTAAGGAAAATGGAGCAAGTCAGTAACTAGGAAATGTACCTAAATGTAAAGACGCGCAAAATCTACCATAAAAGTAGTAATCTACTGCAAGTGGTCACGCTGCCTGTATTGCCAACTTACCAATACTGTATGTTTTGAGGAACTAACAATGGATCTTCTTACAGTGAACAATCTGCACCAACTTGAATAGGAATTTACCTTAGATAGAGGAATTTACGATGAGTTAAAACTGTGACTCGTTTGAAACTTTACTAATCTTCTTGGTAACCTGGCAACATTTACCATCGGGTGAGAATACATGCTAAGGGGACATAGAGAGGGATTGATTCATGCTCATTTTAGCGTCACTTTTGATCGGGTAGTTCCTGACACACAGGAACAAAAAATTCCTGTCAGTACCGTATTTGAATTCAGGGATAGACAAACGCAACGTGCATTTCGAATGTAGTCATAAAACGATATCCACGCTGGCTAGAGCTAGTAGATGGTAAGCATACTTTCTATAAGGTAACTTTACCTACAAATTAAATTCCATGGGGGAACTTGTTCAGCCTTTAATGTGATCTGCAAAAACCATCGAATGTAGGCTGTCTGTAGTGCTGTGGCATCTCATGTATATATCGTAGCGATATCATAAAATTGTCGATTTCATGAAATCAACTAAAACTGACCTTTCATTTAATCGTCAACGTTTAATATTTCAATCCACTTTTGCCCAGATCAACTAGCTTTTGCCTGCGTGGATATCGTTTCTATGACTATATTTGAGGGTGCAGTGTTTACAAGTTTTTTTATTCATGGGGGCAGACAGGAACTACCCCTTTTGATCATGTATGTATTGTACAAATGTAGGTATAAGCAAACAGTAAAATTATGTATCCTGTAGTTATTTTGTATAGATGGTAACCATTTTTATATGACAGCTTTGTAAATTATTTCCGTCCTTTTTGTTCATAATTTGAACATTTCATTAAATTATTATTAAGAGCATTTACATTTTTATATAGCTATTAGATGTTTCTGAATTCTACTTATGTAGCCATAAAATCATAATATCTAAACTGTAAAAATTGCTAAATGGTTTGTTTTAGCTATATTGTGAGTAAAATAAAATATTATTAGGTGTAGGGTGTTTATAAAATGGACTGAAGAAGAACATTCCTCTTTAATTGTACCTACATGTATAAAATGAATCTCAAGCATATAGATTATATAAGAGGTGCATCTTCACATTTTTAGGATGCTATTAATAATGTTTTCTGTAAAATATAATTTGAAATAAACAAAGTTTTTGTGTTTATTATAATTTATTTATAATTATACTGTAATATGATATCATGCAGGATGATTGCTATAAGGTATCAAGCCATTGTGAGGTGATATGGGACCACTATACCCATTTACCCCCATGAATGTTCTACAATATTTTTGTAGTTTATTTCAATTTTCTCATCGTGAACACAGGTGGGGTGTCTCTGAACACCTCACACTGCCATGACACCTTATAGGCACACCTAGCGTCACGTAAAAGGAGCGTTGGAAGTTGGCCGCAAGCAATCTATTTTAGCCCTCATGTCGTAGCTGTAATGATTGCAGCAAACCCACTACTACGAGGTGACGCGAGTTATACTTATTTAAATAGTAAAGCAACAATCACAAAATTATTTCATCTGTATAGGTATTTCATAATTTGCACACATTTACCCATCAAAATTCTAACATACAGGTCGTCCAAAAAGGGTACCAGATATTTGATGATTGATGATTTGATATTTGAACAGAAAATTTATTTATGCAAATTGGTTGTATATTTCTTAATTATAGACACTAAGTCTATGTTATTCGGATGCCATCCGTTACACTGCTGGCACAGAGGCCAGTAAATGATGCCTTTACAAGAAATGGTTTGTTCACAGCTTCCAATTTGGTATTTATTGACTTTAACCACATCTATAGAGTTTAGTGGTCAGTCCACTTGCTTCTTACCGGGAGGCTGCAGATTTCATCACTGGCAAAGTCTAATTTTAAGACTGTTTGGTTAGTGATAGGGCACTTTCAAAGCCTGTGTGTTAACAGCATTGATGTGTACCGGCATGAAGATAGCTAGGTCCTTATTGCAGACTAACATGGGATAAGGTATATACTAATATACCTATAATCTGTTTTATTTATAATATCTATGTCATGTTATTTTTATAAGTTTTTATACATCTATGGGCCTGTACTTCAGTATTAAATTGCCTTTTTTTAATTCACAAGTGCTCCATCTGTGAACGAACAGTTTTAAAAACAGACTAGACAAATATTTAGAAACTACATAAGTGCAGTGAAATACACACATCAGCTTTAAGCCACTTAGTATATAAACTATAATAATAATAATTAGTAAGCCCTTGGCATCATCTCACCTGGTAAGTGACGATGATGCCGAAGATGGAAGTGGGCTTACCAAGATTCCCCAATGCAATGGAGCACTGGCTATCTTATCTTCAAGCCGGAACACATCAATTTTGTTAACACTGATGTTTGGTGGCAAGACTTAGATAAGATGGTGGTAGCTAGCCAGGCGGGCCTAGAACCAAGCCTTATAAGTTGACCCCACCAGGAATGGAACCCATGACCTCCTGGTGCAAATCGAATGGACTAACCGTTATGCCACAGAGGCAGCCTGAAAATAAATGAATAATAATAATAATTTAAATAAGAAATATTTGACCAATTAGTAAGACATTTTAATTTTTTAACTCCACTATCAAATACCCGATACTCTTTTTGAACACACAGTACAACTTAAGAAATACAATAAAATAAATCTTTTTATAGTTCACATTGAAAAGTCAGATATTTTCCCTCAACTTTGGTCAGGCGTAATAGCATTTTCATAAAATGAAGAATTAAATTCTGTAGATTTTGTTGCTCTCTCTCTTTTCTGAGCATGTCTTTTGGCAGCATATGCAGACATTCTTTTCAGGCGTTCCTGTCTCTGTTCAGGGCTTTCATTGGCAAGTCTTTTCGCTGCGTAAGCTGACATTCTGGCCAAGCGTCGGGCTCGTTGCTCATGGGTTTCCTCTCGCAGTCTCTTGGCGGCATACTCAGACATGCGCTTGAGTCTGACCGCCCGTTGCTCCGGCGTCTCCTTGGCGAGTCTCTGCGCCGCGTACGCAGACATCTTAGCGAGTCGAGACGCTCGCTCCTCATCAGTCTCGTTTTTAATACTGGAGCACGACCCTGACCCTCTCCGTCGTCGTGGCTTAGGCACCTCAAGAGGATCCACCTGAATTTCTAGCATGTTATGCGGATCTGGCTCCGACAACAATGGATAAGACGCATAGTCGTGGACGCTCGCTTCCGCCCCGTTGCCACCGGTGAAAGGCTCCTGTTCGTCGCCCAGGCTGAACCCGGTGGTGTTAGCACAATCGTTTATATCCTCAATCTGCTCAGTTTTAATGCTACTGACCCATTCATCGTTGTCTCTCTTAGCAATAATAAGTTTCTTCCATGAACAATCGGATGTACTAAACTCACCCATATTGGTTGTTTATAGATTCATGGATCCACAATACCATATTACTTGAACACTGGTAGAAAACAAAAGTAAATATTCAGGAATAACTCGAAAACGATAAAAATTTTGATTTAGGTAGTACTATTGGACATTTATGCCCATTTCCTAAACAATCTTAGTTTTTTTTTGCTCTTGTTATGGCAGGCTAAGGCTCATTGACCATACCGCTCATAAACAATGCAATCAAATCAACAAAGCGGATACAAAAACTATACTGCGTTTCAGGGACCAGCGACGAACCAGGAATAGACTGATATCTGATATGATAATACAAGGCGAACACTTTCTGGTAACACATCAGTGAAATGACACTTATAAGAGATCCCGCTTCCGAATATCAAATCTGTGAACCGTAAACACTGCTGCGTTTGATATTTCAAAAATCGAAATAATGAGTTCTTGCACTATAAAGTGGTGTGGAAAAATAGTAAATCATCTAATTACAATAGAGATGGAATTACACTTCATCGGTGAGTAAAACTAATTATAATTTGATTTAATATTTGATTTGTTTTTCGGAGCTCAACATAAAATGGACGTGACTCTTTGAAAATGCAGCTCTCGTTGATGTCTCTTATCTCTCTGTCTTGTTTTCTCCCGTGTAATTTATTGTGCTATCCTTTTTCTACCGCGAACGGCACGTGTAAATAGTGCTGTACCATATGCTTTTCAGGTGACTGTATTGTATGTGTGTATGTTTGTCTGTTTCTTTTGCTGAGACTGTAGCCTAAACGGCTTGATAGATTTTGGAATGCGAAATGTCGTTAGATTTGTTTTGGTCCCGAAAGTGACATTGGATATATAATTCAACTGCCCAAAAAAGAGGGGTAATGTTTTAATGCATTCAGGTTCTTAATTTTTAATTAAACAATTTCGATATCATTGTAAAAAACTGTGGAAAAAATAGCGAAACTTTGTGAGAGTGGATATTCAAATGAATAATTTTACACCCCTTATAAAATCATTACATTCTTCACTTAAGTTCACATTGCATCATAAACTTATTTTTTTATCGTTAATACAATCTAACTAATCAAATTTTCACCCAGTGTATGTATGCATGTATGCGGGTTGCATGTATGTATATATGTATGTTTAATTCTTTAGCATGCCATGTAGACTAAACGGCTTGAAGAATATTGTAG
Organism: Coleophora flavipennella; assembly: GCA_947284805.1. Taxonomy (NCBI): domain Eukaryota; kingdom Metazoa; phylum Arthropoda; class Insecta; order Lepidoptera; family Coleophoridae; genus Coleophora; species Coleophora flavipennella. Next base: position 11,849,033 of record OX369305.1, read on the forward strand.
TGCGAGCTGTCGTTACATTTGTCTTGATCCCGTGAATGAAATACGATATATTATGTTTACCCGACTAGTCAAAAAAAGACGTTTTTTTTATTTTTTTTGCACGCTCTGTAGACTAGATGACTTGATGGATTTTGGAGTACGAGGTGTCGTTAGATTTGTCTTAATCCCGTGAGTAACCTAGGATATATTTTAACGCCACTGACCTAAAATATAGGGGTTAAGTTTTATGCACTTGGGTTTTAATTAATACTTTAAGGTTTTTGTTCTTAGTTATCCCAAAGATCCCGCAAAAAAAAGGATAAATGCTACAAGCCGAGAAAATTGGTTTCCCTCAGAATATAGTGTCACTTATATGTTCACGGCACTTTACTCGAGACTGTTTTCTCAATATGAAAAATCAACAGAGATTGCTTAGTTCGGCGGTACCGTCATTAAATCTGCCGATACTGGTAAGAAAGAAAGTGCAAATAATAAATTTCAAACTAAGGATCCACACATGAAACTGAACAACTTTACCCAAGGAATTTATTTATACATAAACATGAAAAACTTTTTATAATTAGTAGATTAGCCAACTTTATATGGATAATTTCCACTTTTAAGCGACTTCATAAAACAAGGAGCTTCTATGTTCCACTGTATATACTTTTTTATGTATGTTCTCCGATGACTCCGTCAAATGTGGACCGATTTTTAAAATTTCTTTTTTTAAAGAGTATACTCCCGAGGTGGTCCCATGATCATCATCATATCAGCCAATGGACGATCACTGCTGGACAAAGGCCTCCCTCAAGGATTTCCACGACCACCGGTCCTGTGCTGCTACCATCTAGCGTACATAGGGGTATTTAAGCGATCTGGGCGGCCAAAAGTTAAAAAATCAAAACACCAAATACTGCTAGAAAAATGTCTACCAATGCATAAGGACCCCTCCGGGAACAAAAGCCAGCCCCTCCCGCTCGCCGCCCCGTACATCACGCACCCCGCACCCATAGCGCCAGTCGGAATTAGCTCGTGTTACCTCGTGCACATATTATCTGTTCTCGGCGCTCTTAAAAGTCTAAATTGTAAAAGTGAAATTTTATGTTTCTATAAGTTTAAAGAGCTGGAAAAAGTTCTGGATTCTCAAAGTACAGCTACGTTACTATTGTAATTTATCAAAATTATTTGTATATCATTAACTTATTTCTATGTTAAATTTTGGAGCGTCAGAAAAGATCTTTTCCTTGAGTTTTTTTTTTTTTTGCAATAAAGGAAAGTTTAAGTATAATTTAGAGCCGAACCAAATGTGTTCTTCCGGAAGTGAAGACGAAAATACTATAATGGATGACAAAATAATCACATTAAAAAATTACTTAAATACTTAAATGTTACTAAGAATTTTTTTATTTATTGTACATATACATGTTTTAAGTTGAAAACAAATGGGTTTCACATAGTTACATTATTTAGCATTCAATAAAAACTAAAAATAATTTTGGCCGCCCAGATCGCTCAAATACTCTTATGTGCAGCGGCTTCCCGCGACCTTCACCAGGTCGTCGGTCCAACGTATGGGAGGTCTGCCTACGCTACGTCTTTCGCTGCGGGGTCGCCACTCGAGAGTTCGGTTCCGTATGAATTTTATTTAAATTGGTTTGTTTAATTTTACAAATCAACAAAAACAAAAAATATGACAGTACTGCAGGTTGTTTTTAATGTGTTTAATGATCTCAATTATTTTCCAAGATGAATTAGATTAATCCCAAAATATTCGTAACATCGTATATACTGATTTTTGAAATGAAATGAAATGAAATGATTATTTATTTGCAGTGAAATAGGTTACATCGAGGTGTTTTGCAATAAATCGTTTCTCTATTCAGCTGACTGCACAGCATGCAAATAGTAAAGTAGTTAATATTTTACATTAAGAAAATCTCTTACAGAATAAAAGCTAAAATTCATGAGCCATGCTTCCAATTTTCTAGTCATTTGTTTGTTTGGCAATACTTTGATGTCATGAGGAATGTTATTAAAAAAATTTACACACATGTTATAACAATGGTTTTGGCACAATGTTGTCCTAGGGATATGATCAAATACGAGTCTATTCGGTTTTCTAGTGTTTCTAGGGTTTACAGATATTGCAGTTTTAAATAATTTTTCGTGTGTTTTGATGAATTTACAGCATTCCAATATGTATATATTTGTAAGAGTAAGAATACCCAGCTTAGGGAATAGTGGTCTACATGTTTGGAACGGACCAACACCGCACATGGCACGTACACATTTTTTTTGTGCTATAAACGCTTTATGGACATCTGTGCAATTACCCCACGTAAGAATTCCATATCTAAGTATGGAAACAACATATCCGTGATAGGCAATCAAAGCTGTTTTTTGAGAAACAGTTCTTGTTAGTCTGCTAAGTACATAAACAAAACGATTAATTCTATTACAAATATTTTCAACGTGTGATTTAAAGTTTAAGTTTTTATCAATCAGTATACCAAGAAATCTAGTCATATCCGATGCAATCAATTCCTTATTATTATATCTTATGTCAAGTCTATTATTACTATGTCCTCGTGTAGCAAACTGTATATAATTAGTTTTTGTCAGATTAACATGCAAATTATTACTGTTTAGCCATTCGATTACCGATTTTATAGTATTATTAATGTCATTTTCAAATTTATTTAATTCATCATTATTACATGTCACAATTATTGATATGTCATCTGCAAATAATATACATTGGTGGTCAGTAACAGAAGGTAAGTCGTTAATATATAATAAAAATAAAAGCGGCCCAAGCACGGTACCTTGCGGTATGCCAAAAGGATTGACACACAGTTTAGATCTATGTGAGGACATGACATTTTTTTGGTCGATTCCATTAATCTCTACGCATTGCTTTCTTTGTGATAGGTATGAATCAAACCACGATAAAACTACACCTCGTACACCGTATAATTCAAGTTTTTTTAAGAGAATATTGTGATCAACGTTATCAAATGCCCTAGTCATATCAAAAAAAAGTCCGAGAACATGTTTCTTCATATCAAGGTGTGTAATAATCTTATGTACCAATGAAAAGCAAGCAAGAGATGTAGATTTGCCCCTTTGGAATCCATTTTGTTCCATTCTGATAATATCATGTTTGAGACAGAAATCATAAAGTCGTGAGTACATACATTTCTCAATTATCTTTGAAAAGATAGAAATTAGGGCGATTGGTCTATAATTCTTTGCATCAGCTTTGTCTCCTTTCTTATAGATAGGTTAAACTATAGATACTTTCAAAGTATTAGGAAATTGACCGGTTTCATAAGACAAGTTTATTAAATATGCCAGAACATGTGATATCTCAGAATAGCAAGACTTTATTACCATAGTGATAACCTCATCAATGCCAGATGCTTTTGAGTTGTTAAGAGCAAGTATGACTTTATTAACCTCTTCAATATCAACGGGTGTTAGGTAAAGTGAGTTTGATATTTGTTTGACATGTGAGTATATTTTGGAATCATAAGGTTTATTATTGGATAAAATAATGAAGTTTTTATTTAAAGATGTTGCTATCTCTGCCGGGTTAATAATTACTCTCTCACCGTCCTTGATTTCTTTAATATTTTGCATGCAATTGGCAGTTGAGGTTTGTTCTTTTATTACGTTCCAGGAAGCTTTTACTCTGTTTTTGTTTTCTTTTATATATTTACTGTAGTACTTCTTTTGAGCTCTATACATTGATTTCTTTAAAATATTACAATATTTTATGTATTTATTTTTACTTTCTACTGTTTTATTTCTGTAATAGGAGTATCTAAGAATTCTTTTTTTCTTAGAGCTATTTTTAAGTCCTCTTGTAATCCATCTCGGGCCTTTGTTACTATTGTTTACTTTTATTTGAATTTTCGGAAAACACAGAGTATATAGTAGGCAAAATATATTGTGAAATTCGTTAAAAGCATCGTTCAAATTTGACGCATTGTATACCTCACTAAAACTCAGCGACCTTAAATAGTTTTTAAATTTTGTTACATTTTCATGATTATAGTCTCTTCTTTCTATAACCCAATGCTTGAGTACAATGAGTTCCTCTTTGATTGGGAATGTAAGCATTTGTGCAGTATCATGATCCGATAACTGTAGCGGTATGATTTCAGCGGTTGCATTTTTTACATTACTGATAATGAGGTCCAGGCATGACGATTGTCTGGTTGGCTTGTCTATGTGTGAAGTGAGGTTATAGTTTTGTGTTAGATCTTTGAGGTAATTAGAGGCTGGTGTAGATTGGAGCATATTAATATTAAAGTCTCCGGTCAGTATAATATTTTTATTTTTAATTTTTTTTGTAATGGTAAATATTACAGCATCCAGCTTATTTAGGAAATTAATTGCAAATTTTTTGTTTGAATTGTAAATGCATAGGATTACGATATTATGAGAAGGAATTTCTAAGCCACAACACTCGAACACCCTATCAAGTAAGTATTTGTCAAAAATTTTTAGTTCCCTAAAGAGAACACCCTTTCTTATCAAAATACAGACTCCGCCTCTTTTATTCATTCGCGAGTAACTAGTAGCTAAGTTGTAATTATGAATTACAACATTAGCTTCTTCGCCTCTTTTTATAAAGGTTTCAGAAAGACAAATAACGTCGGGTGCGTTTCCTTTATCATTCATTTCTGATATCGTTATTTCAAGTAGTTCTTTTTTTGAACAAACGCTTGCAATGTTTTGATGTAGTAGTTTAAAGTACTTGTGAGAATTTCGCAGATTAGGTTTTATAGGTTTATCGATTTGTTTAGTCACGAAAAATTGATTTATTTCATCAATTTTTTATCCCCACGAAAAACATAAAGTTAAATAGTTTCAACGGTCCTGGTTTTTATATTATTACCTATTATTAGCTTTGTTCAAAAATATCGATACTGTTTTATTTGAAGATATTGTTACAAAAAATATCGATAGTTTTATCGATACATTTTGATTTCTAATATTTAACCTTATCCCTATCTGTGAGTCGCTATCAAAGTGACATTGACATTGAAAATATGTTGTTCATTTATGGCTTACTTCCCGCTCCCGCACACCTCACCGAATTGTTTTTACTATGAAATGTATTGCGTTTTTTCCTGGTTCGTCGATGTCAGAGGCTAATTACCTCAACATTTTTTTTGCGGGAAACTGTAGTTTTTATTTAGTATTGTACACAAACATTTAAATGACAAGAACTTAGAGAGGACGTGTACAAAGGTGGACTTATCTCTATAAGAGATTTCTTCCAGTCATCCTTACCGGGTGTTAGGAGACTTTAAAGTATGGGAGGCAAACCTGCATGTACTTAATAATCATATAAACTAAACAAAACACAATTAACTATAAACTAACCATAACTACCTACATAAACACATATAATAATAAATTAAAAGTATGTACAGGGTTTGTTCAGCAGTGGACGATTTGTGGCTGATATGATGATGATGATGTACAGGATGTAACAAAATTGGTGTAGGTCCCGTTAACTGGTGCTTCTACTCATCATACTGAACAACTTTTGTTCTACGACTTTGCTGAAATCGCAAATATTTTTTTTACTATTCATACAAATCAATCAGCTGATCGACCAATTTTGTGGATTTTAGTATGGAGGGTCTAATTTTTTTTTTGAGAATTGACTATTTCAGTTGTTCAGTATGATGAGTAGGACCTCCAGTTACCGGGTCCTACACCAATTTTATATTATTGTACCATCATTAAAATAATATTTACAGTTTTAATAGATGGACCCATCAATCGTTGTGATGGCCAGGGTGAGCAGCGCCGGCCCTGGGGTTGTTCGAAAGGAGCGGTCGCTCTCTAGGTACCAGGTGGCAAGGGGCGCCAAAAATCCAAATGCGAAAAACAATTTCGAGCACAGAATAAAATTTTGATGGCACCTTTTGATAGGCTTGTTTGGTTAGAATATATTAACGTTTCTGGGTACTAGCCCTTTTAAGACAGTCTTCATTTATTTTTTATTTTTTACCCCGCAAAAATGGAACAGACGGGTTGAATTTTTGCGGGCTTTTTACGTAAAAAATAGACACTCTACAAACAAACTAACTGTGCCGACACCGTTACGTTTGAAACTTAATGCTTGCTGAACCTTCAAATCTGCTCGGGAAAAAACAAAACGAACACAAAAGTTCCAGATGTTTCGACGTCTGGAACTTCTTCTTTAGCTAATAGCTCCTTAACAAGTGCGGTACGTACGATTGATATGAAGCAAGTATTTCTCAATTATTTTTCCGGTAATCTAGCTTAATAAACCTAATTATGGAGAAAACCGGTGATAAAAATTGTATGTAGATGATGAAATAGGGTGACAATGATTTCATTTTACAATGATGTATCCCGAACTCGAAATCTAAGAATATTACGAAATTTCAAGTCCACTTAACTGTTAGCAAGACAGCTACACAATAAAGTGATTTCGAGTGAAACTACTTTGCTTTATGAGATATGATCAAACAGTCACAGTTTGACGAAGCTATTTTTACAAGTGGAGAAAATTACAGGAAAATTTTTATTACAATCGAATATATTACTCATGTCATGTGAGATGAAGAAAAGAAAAGATTGGTGAAGAAAGTAAAGGAGTATATTTAAAGGATTGATAAAAATAGAAACAGCTTATAAAACCATAATTTTCATCGCTAAAACCCAAAGATTAAAAAGGTGCCTAAGTGGTAACTTTTATCCCAGTTGGGATAAAAGTGGCCCAGAGGGATTTTTTAAGTAAGGGGGCGTCCATTAATCGCGTCATATTGTATAGGGGGGGGGAGGGGGTCAGCAAAAAATCACCAATGATCACCACAGGGGACGGGGGGGTATGGACACGTATCACGTGTATTTTTTTTTTTCATCTGTGCTATACTGTATTATAGTCAATAAAATAAAAATAATAGTTTTCCGCCCTTCAATTAACCAAACTGTCAAAATCAGAGTTTTTAAAATTCGCGCGCGGATATTTGCTTCGCGGTTGGCAATCCTGTGCTCATTTGAGCGGGCGGGGCGCGCGTGTCGCCAGGCTACCGCAGGCACGGCGTCAGCGTCACTGTCCGCCATTACGCTATTAGTCTTTACGCAGTGTGTGGGCAGGGTGATATAATGAGTTCGGAAACTTATCAAAGGGCTTTTAAAGCCTACAAGGAGTGCCACTCTGGTCTTGCAGTGCATACTGTACAAGACCAATTTAACAATATTTGGAGGGAAAGGGTAAAATTCGTCAAAGATAAATCAGAGAAAGAAAAAAATGCGGGAGCCCTTCTTGCCGAGTGGAGGGAGAAAGCCACAACGAAAAAATCCAAAAATATTCTGCAATTTTTTTCTAAGGTATGTATATTTTATAAGGTGTAAAGTATTTTTTTTTTTCATTTTTATGAATTTATAAGACAACAATACATATTATTAATTTATAATGTGTCTATTTAACCAAAACGAAATGAGCTATTAATAAGATTTTAGATTGAACTTAACTATAAAATCGTCACAGAAACCGATGCCGATCTCTTTCGCCAAAAGTCGCTCGTCCTTGTACGCGGCCATTGCCCTCAGCCGTGAAGTTGGCTGCCGTCAGGGTGCTCAATACACCTATTCATTCTGGTAATATTTTGAAATTGCATGTACAACTGCATATTCATGCAATATTTGTAAGTCTCGTGATGCCGGTGATGGTAAATAACAATTTACAAATGAGATGTTTAAGTAAAACCTACTGTCACTATATTCTAACATTTTCCTCGTTCTTAATTTGCAAGATTAGTAAAGACTGGTACTAATAACTAGGTATTAACAAAATGTTTATGTTACCAGAGTTTAAATTAACATTAATACCTATTGCAACTTTTATTATAACCTAAAACTTTCTGTGCGCTTTTTAGCCTACATAATAAAATGATATATATAATGTTTCCTATAAATGGTGTTTGGGTTGTATAACAAAGTTATGATCTAGCTTTATACGAAGACTGCTATTTAATGCTTCTAAATTTAAGTTGACTTGGCGTGTTGTTGAGTGTGTCTGCATGATATTTAATTACATTATGTACCTATAACTAAAACGGTCACGTGAGACTACTGCCCATGAAGCCCGGACCATGAAGGGGCTTATTTCCCACATAACGGTAATATAATGAAGCTGGAGTTTACATGGAACTTATGATTGTTAAATAAGATTAATCAAGTTAAATATATGTTTTTATGATGAAGCTCATAATAAAAACATACATTTATGATATTAAAACTACGTGAACCTGATTCAATGCAGGCAGAAATGTATGGCTTTAATTATTAAAACTTGAGGTAGAAACCCTCAATAAAATAAATTGTACAGACACGCAGTGCTTACTTTAAACAGTCGTATAGCCTTCATAAAAAACTTCACATATAATCTAGGTTTGTATGGGAGGTACCTACCTTTTTCCGATTTGTAGTGAAATTACAAAGAATGTAGTGCAGTAGGTCGTATCATCATATCAGCCACAAATCGTCCACTGCTGGACAAAGGCCTCCCCCAAGGATTTCCACGACGACCGGTCCTGCGCTGCCCGCATCCATCGGCTTCCCGCGACCTTCACCAGGTCATCGGTCCACCGCGTGGGAGGCCTGCCTACGCTACGTTTTCCGGTGCGCGGTCGCCACTCGAGAACTTTACTAGTAGGTCGTATACAGTTATTATAAAGTACGAACTTTCATCAAAATCGTCACTCATTTTCAAGTGAAATTAGAATTACCATATTTTTTGTATGGGGGTACTCTTTTTAGAGTTTTCCTGTAGCAATCATGTATACCATGTTTATACATACATTACTAACAGTTACAATCCCGGAAAATTTTATCAAAATCGTTAGAGCCGTTTTTGAGTAAAATTATAATGTACTTTTAATTTGTATTGGAGGTACCCTGAATAATCAAGCTATTAAAAATTCCAGCAAAATGTCTAGGAATTTCCAAAAAACATCTAAATACAAAATTTCATCTAAATTGGTTCAGCCGTTCAGGCTGTAGAGCATACGACGGGTCACAACACATACCACACATACATACATAAAAATTTTGTATTTTTGTACTTTTTTGGGGTCTGTTAATGATAGAGGATTGATCCCCATCAAAATCTCGAAGTCGATTTTTTTTACTAATATAATACCTTCGTTCGTTCGAAAGTAAAAAAGTATGTGCGCGCACACTAGCCTTCCGAGCTGACGGTCGCTCTGATGGTTGTTTCATGGAAAATTGTATGTCGTTTTGTATGGAATCACCACCATATTGCTGAGAGAGACGCATGTTACTGTGTATAAACGGGTTGGTTACAGTCAAGCTATCTATCTTTTAAAGTTTAATTGACAACTGAGTGACGGTGATCAGTCTGGGTGTATTTGTTGCAAGTGGCCGTTGAACTGTTCTTTGTATTATTACTCAAAAGGTACAAATTTCCTATGTGACTTGTATTTCAGAAAAACACCGATAAAATGAGCAGTGATGGTGCCAATTTGACAGCAGCACCAACCGCTCAAGCTTCTGTGAATGCCACAAATAAAGTAGAAGGTAGTTCTGGTAAATACTAAGTTGATTTATTTAATATACATTATTACCAAACGAGTGAGAGGAGAATGAAATTAGAATTGACTTCGCTTATTGACCGAGCCAAAGCGAATATCTTAATTTTAGCTGGATAAAAACGCTTTCGTATGTCCGGCTGTTCTCTTCTACAGAGGCGTTAACATGGACGTTTTTATCGCCTGTCGTGTTATGCGTAATTTCCCAACATACTTGTTAGAATGTGACTGACATGGTGGCAGACGATATAAAAGGACCGTGCTAACGCCACGCCGATTTCGTGAAATTTAGTGGGCTTGATCTATGCTTTATATAGAATTATTACGTTAACTAAATTTATGGAATTATTTTTTTACTGTTTTAGGAACTCGCAAGCGAAAAGCCTTGGTTTCTAGTGACGGCGAGGAAGCAAATAGTTCTAATACTAGTACCTTGAAACTTCCGTCACGTCATACACCGGCACAAGATAAATTAAAAGCTGAAATTAGTGTCGCTCAGGCTGAATTAGATTTAGCTCTGCGCCGCAGAGATTCTTTGTCTTCCAGTGGTGACGACCAGCGCAAAGTACTGAAGTTACGTAACCAAGTGGACCAACTACAAAAACAGCTACGTAAGAAGGAACAGCACGCAAGAGCTTCTGTTACTTACAGACATGCAGTGAAGTCAAAGATTGAGGTTGCTTGTAACCAGAACTCTGATGTAGCAAATCTGCTAAAGACTCGCACTACTCCAGGAAGACCTCGTTTAGAAGAGTCTCAGCCAGAATTATTGAAGACCATCGTCGATTTAGCGATGTTCGGTGCTTCAGCTGAAGAGAGGCGTCGGTCTGAGGCACTGCGCAGTTGTCGCACACTCACAGATCTGCATGAAAAGTTAAATGAACAGGGCTTTACCATTTCAAGGAGCGCTACATATTTAAGACTGCTGCCAAAAAAATACACCACCTTGGAAGGTAAACGTCACGTTCAGACGGTTCCTGTTAAACTGTTGCGCCCTGAGGCAAGTCGTCACAAATCCCACCCTGATCAAGATTTTTGCGTAGCGACCATCCGGTCTTTAGAAACCGTGGCATCAGTCTTGGGACCGGAGCAGGTGTTTTTTTTGTCGCAGGATGACAAAGCGCGAGTACCCATCGGCTTAACTGCCGCCAATAAAGCGGCACCGCTTCTCATGCATATCGAATACAAGGTTACACTGCCTGATCATGACTGGGTGGTTGCTTCGAAGCATAAATTAATTCCGAGTGTATACGCCGGATGCGCTATTAAACCCAATAATATGGGCCGCGCCGAGGCAGTCACTTACTCAGGGCCGACTTACATTGCCATAAGAAGCGGCAAACATTCGTCTTCGACGGCCTCCACGCATGCTCTAGACTTCGACAAGCTGACAACACTGGACTCGTTTAAGGAGATAATGCTTAATAACGAAGGGCTTCTGAAACCAATAGTAATGATATCATCCGATGGAGGACCCGACGAGAACCCTAGGTATGCAAAGGTCATATCACATGCGATCAAACATTTCGTTAAATATGATTTAGATGCCATATTTATTTTCACAAATGCTCCAGGCAGAAGTGCATTTAACAGGGTGGAAAGGAGAATGGCCCCTTTGAGCCGCGAGTTGTCTGGTGTAATACTACCGCACGAGCATTATGGTACCCACCTCGACGGACAAGGCCGTACCATCGATATAGAACTCGAGCGTCGTAATTTTAAAAAGGCCGGAGACGTACTCGCAGAAGTTTGGCAGGACGTGGTTATAGATGGCCATCAAGTGACAGCAGAGTACGTCGATCCTGAAGTAGCTGAACTGGAAGCTCCAGATCTGCCAGGCCAAAATTGGTACAGCGAACATGTTCGGGAAAGCCAGTATTTACTACAGGTATAGTATATAAATCTTTGAATGTATATTTGATATAGTGGTACATGCAACATACAATATAAACGCTTTTTTATTAATTTCCAATTAAAGTGAAAATTGAAAAATTATATGTCTCGGGCAGGAAACGCACCTGCGTCTCCAACGGCTATCCGGGCCTTACACAGGTGCCTTAACCACTAGGCTACCGAAACATCCGCCAGAGACATCGAATTTTTCAACCACTTTATTCTTTAGGCGTAAGGGACGCCTGCTGCCGTCTACCGACAAGTTTCGTTAGCAGACGTTTCTGCTTAAATAAAATTACGCTTTTTTATTGTTTCTCAGGTAGTAAAGTGTGACAACAGGACATGCTGCGGTACCTTGCGCAGTTCAATAAGAAGTATCTTGCCTGAGTACTTTTTACCGCCGCCGCACCCGCTCATTCAGTCCCCAAATGGACCTTTCATACCTGCACCCGAAGACCACGACGGGAAGTCTTTCGGGTCATTTTTGCTGCGGCGATCCCTGACTGTCGCTCCTGCTGTCAGCGGCCCAATAGCGTATGATGTTTATTGCCCATCCTTTGACCGGCAGCAAATTACAGAGCGAACGTGTAAAGAATGTTGTCTGTACTTCTGTTCCAAAAAAAATTTGCAAAATCACCGTCAAATGCATCGGAAGACAACAGAAATGAGGGATACAAGTTGTGGAAATGCTCTTGCCTGTCCATCACGGGTGCTCGCAACGCGCCGTAGTACTCGATTAGCTCAGCGTGAGCGGAGAGAAGTCCTGTGCGTTATGAGAGAGGACGATGACGCGGAGTGGCAAGACGAGCAAGAAATCGAAATTACCGACGGGATCCCAGAATCTGTGGACGATTCAACCACACCGAACCTTATTAATATAGAACAAAATCTCACAAATTTGTGGGGAGAAAATTAAATTTTTATTTTGACTGATTCGAGTCTATTAAGATTAAGTATAATAATTAAAATACGAAGATATGTATACATTTAGTTTGATTTTTATCCTTCACGTGTACTTAGGTTCATTTGTTAGAAAACTGTTCTTTAGTTATCGAAAAAAATACACGTCATATTGGATGGGGGGGGGGGGGGGGGTCCTGAAAATATCACCAAAGATCACCATGGGGGAGGGGGGGGTCTAAAACAAGACAAAAACGTATGACGCGATTAATGGACGCCCCCTAATGATAATAGAAGGATTTTTTATAAAAAAGAAATGTAGCAACCTCGATTGTACGTGGCCACCAGTCCCTATTATTCTTAAAACTAAATGTATTAGATTACATACCTTTTTCACAAAATTTTAAGAGTCCATTTGGAGAATAAACCGGAAAATATGTAAAGATGGTATTTTTGGAGGGTAGTGGTGTTTGCTAGCGTTCTTGTATTGTACACGGCGTTGTCCACTTGAGGATCGGGTGGCTCGGAGGAAAAACACTCCAGAATTAGTGAGACCTGGCGGCTAGATAGATGGAGAAATAGGACGCATCTCCGTGTAGTACTTGTACTTTTGACGTAGGGTGAAACCCTATAACGTGAAGAAGACCAGAATCACAGATTACTAATTAGTTACTACCAGAATCACAGATTACTAATTAGTTACTACCAGAATGGAATATGCGAATATGTGATTCGCCATTTAAACGAAAAACAAAAAACGGAAAATTAAAAAACTTACCAAAAAAAACGGTGAGGCATCCGAACAAATTGAAACTAATAAAACGTTTGATAATCAAAATGAATTTACAAAATAATTTCCCAGTATACAAAATAAATATTACGAGCGATGACAATCTAATGAAAACAACAAAACACACAACTGTCTAGCAAAATATTCAAATTCCTAAGTAATTTCGACAAGGAGAATGTGACCTAAAAACTGTGAAGACCGAAGCGCAAAAAGATCGAATATATAGCAAGAAATGCTACACTATAAATTAAAAACAAAATATATCAAAACAAGCGACAAATGAAATGTATTTTTTTAAATTCATTTTGAACTGCTTTACGCTGCTTTTGATTCGTGATTGATTAGGGACCCAGATACTTTCAGATATAGATTTTGGAAGCAATCGGTACAGTAGCTAAAAAGTACAAAATTGCGGCCACTTTTTAAAATTCGGATAATGGTTTCGTGAATAAGGACCTCAGGGACCCTCAGATATCGATTTTGGAAGCAATCGGTCCAGTAACAAAAATAATCATAATGGCGCCCACTTTTTTCAATTCTGACAACGGATTCGTGATTAGGGACTTCAGGGACTCTCAGAGATCGATTGTGGAAGCAATCAGTCCAGTAATTAAAAAGTTTAAAATTGCCGCCATTCATTTGATTCTGACAACTAAGGGACCTTCAAATATCGATTTTACACTATTGAAGTCATTTTTCTACGTGATGACATTTTCTTTCATTTTTACTGTCAAGTATTGTGACAACCCTTGGTACTGTGATCAGTGACTAGTGATTTCATGGATGACGCGATTATCAAAGGCGTTGGACTACTGTGTGGATTCTTAGACTGTGATCCTGCAGTGTATATTTACGCACAAATGCAAACGTGTAAAAAAGTGTAGGTACTTATATCTGGTCCAAAGTACGGAGAGTGTCAGTGTTGTTTAGGATTGAATCGTGAGGAGGCTAAAATAATACAGCCAGCAAAGTATGTGACCGAATACCAAGAAGTTTATAGGTTTACCTATAAACAAGGAGTTTATAGGTAAATCTGGAGGCCACACTCTAAATACCTACTTGAAGCAAAGAAATATGGCCTTGAAGTTTCTCGTTACCGCTCCGTCTCTTTCTAATTAGGAGGTATGAACAAGACGTGTATAGGTGAAGCTCTTGCTCACACCCGCTAATTGAAAAGAGACGGAGCGGTAAAGAGACATTTCAAGGGCATATTTCTTTGCTTCAATTAGGTATTTAGAGTGTGGCCTCCAGTTTTACCTATAAACTCCTTGCCTATAAACTTCTTGCCGAATACACGCCATGGACCCTTAGCATGCCCTTGCAAGGGTGAAAAAAAGTAAATCATTTTGAATTTGAATGGTTGTGGGGGACTTTTTGGCGGGAATTTGTAGCGTTCAGTTTGTCATTTTTCTTTTATTATCCGAAAAATTACATTTAGTGGTTTTCGATGTGTAATATTGATAGTGTATTTATCAGCGAAGTATCATTTAAGTGTTTCTTGTGTAGGATAATGAAATAAAAGTGTGTATACTGTGTTTCGAGTTCCCACAAGAAGTCCGAGCAAGCTTTAGCAAAAGTGCTATCATTTTGCTAGAGTATGTAGGTTAGGTTAGTCTATAGACAATTGAAGTGAAGTAGAAAGTGAAGAAACAGTGACCTTAAGGACTGAAAAGGAGAAAAATACTACTTCTGAAAAAAATATACTGAAAATTACTGATGACGTGAATTCTACAAATTTTAATACTGCTGAAAAACATATACTGAAGACTAGGCGGTATGGCCAATGAGCCTTAGCCTGCCCTAAAAGTAAGAATGAAAAAAAAAAAAAAAAAATTGAATGGTTGTGGACTTTTTGGCGGGAATTTGTAGCGTTCAGTTTGTCATTTTTCTTTTATTATCCGAAAAATTACATTTAGTGGTTTTCGATGTGTAATATTGATAGTGTATTTATCAGCGAAGTATCATTTATGTGTTTCATGTGTAGGATAATGAAATAAAAGTGTGTATACTGTGTTTCGAGTTACCACAAGAAGTCCGAGCAAGCTTTAGCAAAAGTGCTATTATTTTGCTAGAGTATGTAGGTTCTAGTTTATAGACAATGATATGATGTGAACGTGAAGAAACAGTGATCTTGAAGACTAAAAAGGAGAAAAATGTGAGGAAACAATGATATTGAAAACAAAAAAATGGACCGGACATCTGGATTTGACCAATATAATGAGCTTTAAACTACATAATCTGAAAAATATACTGAAAATTACTGAAGACGTGAATTCTACAAATTAATACTACTGAAAAATATATACTGAAGACTAGGCGGTATGACCAATGAGCCTTAGCCTGCCCTAAAAGGGCGAAGAAAAAAAAAATGATTGGTTGTCAAAGAGCCAAAGAGGATATTTAAAAAGTGTATGTAACCACTAACCAACCAGTACTTATTGTTTTTTCGGATCCATCTGTTTGATTAAGCTAAAAGAAATCTATTGTCCTTTATAACTTAGAAGTTTACTAATACTTGCAAGTGAGTTTTTATTATTACTGGATCGCTTAACAACGTCTGTAACGCCCAACAGCTTACTGAAACTTTTACTTTTTCTTGTGAAATTGACCTATCACACTCACAGTCAGTGGGGCGTTTATTGTTATTTTTGTCTTTTATTTTGTTTTATCTTATCTTGGTTTCGTTATTTATCATATTTCGTTTGTTCTGCAGCTAATCCCAAATTCCCAACCGAGGGCAGGTGGAATGGGTCGAGCTGTGTGATGACATAATGTTGCAATAGATCCTGGTGATAAATGATCTGAGAGTACCATGGAGGACATTGCGGATTCCTCGGTCAAGACGAGCCCCATGGGGGAGGTGGAAGGCTTTGCAGAGAGCGAAACAGATTACTCCAGCATCAGGGGGAAGGTACGTCTGATGTTATCACTATTTTTTGTTTACCAACATATGGTTATTAATCTGTTATAACCTACACATTATGTTCTTTCATTATCATTGCCGCCCGCAAGTCGGCCCCGCTTGCTTTCCCCACCCGAAGGTTTTTTGGGTTTCGAAATGGGCGGCGGGGAACCCCATATTATGAATCTTTGGGACCTTCTGTTGCCATACACAGTTAACAATAGGTCATCTTTGATCCTACATAATCTCTATACAAAGAGCAAATATTGCCTGAAAATACAAATTTCAAAAATTCATAACTCAAAAACCGCTGGTTTCCTAACCTTGAAATTTGGTATGGATGTTCAGCTAAAACCTAGCTCTTACCAAAAAATTCGCGGACTTCCAACTCGATGTACCCTATTGTACAGTTGAGCCATTAATTTACTGTTTGTTGAAAATTTAAATCTGTATGTAAATAGTTATTTTTAATTCAAACTTTAGTATTAATTCATAAGATTAATTCATCTCTCTTGTTGTGTGGTCTATTCAACTGCTCTATCTATCTAGGCAATTTTGTAAGACTTGGTTTGGTTGGTGGTAGGGCATTTTCTAAACTCGCCTGGCTAGCTATCACCATCTTATCTAAGTCTAGCTGCCAAACATCAGTGTTAACAACATTGATGTGTTCTGGCTTGAAGATAAGATAGCCAGTTCTCCATTGCGTTCGGGAGTCTTATTTAGGTCCACTTCCATCTTTGGCATCATTGTCACTTACCATCAGATGAGAGATGCCAAGGGCTTACCAATTGTGAATAAAATATATCAAATAAACATTTGTTTCTAATATCAAATTATTTTCTATCAAATAAATGCTATTGCTATTGTGTTGCATCACAATGGCATAAGATAACATTTGATAATTTTATATGCAATATTACAATATTATGTGGTAATGTTGCTTTCCCAACTAATCACATGTACATTAGGCTGATAAATAATCTTTTTGATTTTTAAATTAACTTTGTTATGTAGTGCTCTTTCTTTTATGTGTATATTAGTCTAGATTATTATTTATGATACATTTTAAATTACAAAACTGTGTTATATATTACAAAAGGAAGAAAATCTAAATTTATGAATCAGTATTGTTCTCATAAAATATGTGGCATTGCAAAGTAAGTGATCAGATTTTTTGTCTTTTGAGAAGAACCAAATATACAAAAATAATTAGTACAGTTCACACATACACTAAAACACAAAATAGCAACAGTAATACACATAAGAAAAAAAGTTACTTTGTTTCTTTTCTGAATTCTTATACAGGTACTTTTTCAAAATAGGCAAAATATCATGGAGCTTCTAATACTCGTTACAGTGAACTGTTCCTAGAACATGTATTAAAATGCTATTGTGTTCGTCTTATGGCATGAGACTAAATGGTGAACTAAATATTTTAAAACTGACTCCCAAATCATTAACAAAGCAACACAACTGCTGGGGCATACATCATTTCATCTCTTTTTTTATCACTTTTTTATTGAACTTGAATTAAATTCTGATACAATACGCCAGGAATTTCCAAAGTGTGCAACGCGGTGCCCTAGGGTGCCGTGGAGCTAGATGAGATGCGCTGCCAACTGGTACTGACCGACTTAGTTCTCAGAATACCTTGCAAAAGAAAATGACGAGAACCACATTAAAACCATCGTAGAAATGTAGTGACCAGCATGAATAGCCCAACATGGGAAAACAATTTGCTTGTCTCTTTCATTAACTTGCTTCATCTCGCGTCGCCGCGCGAGTTACGTCGCCATACTACTGCTGCACCCCCGCGGCTTGTGAACAAAATAGTTTAGAAACCCCTGCTATACTTTATGATAGGCTCCTTTGTCTTTAAAATTCTCAATTTTTGAAACATTGATCGAAATAGCTCTGAAATAAAGTTCATGTCAGCTCGTACTGCAATGTGGCTGTTACTTCAATCACTGCGTACGAATCGTGCGAAAATTGTGGTTTTTAATTCATTATAAATAAAACAAGAAGAATTTCCAAAAAGTAGGTCATCTAATATAAATAATTTTATAATGTTTTGTTAACAAGTTCATAAATTTTCATTGTGTTTTGTAATTTTCACAATATTCAAAATTGCAGCAGCTCTATAGTTACAACCATAAGAAAAACTGGCCAAGTGCGAGTCGGACTCGCGCACGAAGGGTTCCGCACCATTATCTATAATAAATGATGTATTATAAAAATACTTACTATATTTCGTTCAAACCAATTTTCGGTGGAAGTTTGCATGGTAATGTACATCATATATTTTTATAATTTTATCATTCTCTTATTTTAGAAGTTACAGGAGGGGGGACACACATTTTACCACTTTGGAAGTGTCTCTCGCGCGAAATAGTTCCTCAATATCATTATACCTACAATTACCTATACCTATCCATCCATAGATACCCCACACGTATGGGTTTGATGAAAAAAAAAAATTGAGTTTCAGTTCTAAGTATGGGGAACCCCCAAAATTTATTGTTTTTTTTCTATTTTTGTGTGAAAATCTTAATGCGGTTCACAGAATACATCTATTTACCAAGATAGATGTATGTAAAATTGTGTAATTTAAGGAATAAATAAATTTTTACCAAGATCCAACAGTATAGTTCTTATAGTTTCGGAAAAAAGTGGCTGTGACATACGGACGGACAGACAGACAGACATGACGAATCCATAAGGGTTCTGATTTTTGCCATTTGGCTAAGGAACCCTAAAAAAGGATATGTTTATAAGGAAATCTTTTTCATAGTTCTGTGTATTAAAATAGATTTAGAGGAAATCAAAATCACTCCTCATATCCTGTAAATTAAAAGACAATTATTTTTTTTAATAAAAAAAATCCTTAATTGAAGTAATAAGTGGTTACAAAGTTGGTGGTTGGCAGCGGTAACCGGCAATTGCAACCAGGTCAGTCTTCTGAAGGCTTATTCACAAGACTGACCTGGTTGCAATTGCTGAGTGGTCAAGCCTATATGGATTCCTAGTCAATGCTTCAAATTCCTAGGCAACTGTAATTGGCAGCCCCCACTTCATTTCTAAGTTTCAGGACTTAGGTGTGCCTAACTTGGTATTCAATAAAACAGTCATACCTTTCTCCTCCACTGTAAAAAGTAGGTATCAATTAAGCTTAATTATTTAACAATTTAATGAATTAATTTGCAAAGTCTCTCAACACTCTTTTAAATGGCTTCAAAATTGTCTTCCTCTCTACACCAACTTTCTCCTAGTCCGTTCTCTTTTTGCTCTGCTGGACTATGGAGATGTATGTTGTCTACCTTGGCCCTGCTGGCTAAATTAGAGCGCGAGCGACTTCAGAACCAGTGCATTCGATATGTATTTTGCGGAAGTACGACCATATGAGAGTTGTAGTAAGTTAGGATGGCCACTTATCAACCAGCGAGAAATCACCATATTAATTTAATTTCAAGTTAATATTTTGTACATTCCCTCTCGTATATCTACCAGATACGCTAAACTACCAGGTTTATGATATTTATGACACGTTTAGGTATGATTAGTTTATGATTATGTTTATGACACTCATCGACAGCTAGGTCATATAGTGAGGGCCGCTATTCCTGCCAACACCATAAGGTGAAGACAAGGACCAGTTACGGTAGGTCTTGCCGCCAAGACGCAATATTTTGTACAGTAAAAAGTATACAAACAAACAAACAAGTTGGTCGGTACTTATACTTAGTGTTTAAAAAATACTTCTTTGTATTTGAATCCGTTGACTAGAAGGATGACAAGATGTTTCTCTTGTGGCACAGATGATTTTGGTGAGCCCCACCGCTGATGAGTATGATCTGCTTCGCAAGCATTTGCTGGAGCGCTTGGACACGGGCAATGGAGAAATTATTTATGACATTGGACAGGGTGAAGGTATGCTACTGTTTGTTCAAAATGTTTTATTGAAACTGAATATCCTCTTAGGTTATTTGCATGTGGAGGTAGACAATATAAAAACTATTGACTGTGGAACTCTGGAAAATTAAAATATTTAGATTTCATTAGGGTATTCCCCTATATTAAGCAGGGTTGGCATGATTTTTCCCATCTCGGTAAAACCCACTGGGTTTAATTGGGTAAAACCCACTAGAAAAACACATTATTTTACCCGAATACGGCAAAACTAAAAGGAAAGGGTAAATAAGAGTTTTTATACACCAAAAATATGGGTTTATTTATTTATTCATAAGACACAAAAAACTATAAAAAGACAAGTACAAAAAGACCTTCATGCAAAATCAACATAAATTTTAATTTAATACACTTATCAAGCTTTAATCTGCTAATCGTCACTCTGATTCTTGTCACGATGGTATCTGTATACAGATACTAATTTTTGGGCTTTCTCCACGCCCAATCTGTTTCGCAATTTGGACCATTTGTTACCAAATGTTGAAAAAAGTCTTTCTATTAACGCAGAACTGGCGGGACACGCGTGTAATGCTGAAAAAAAGGAGCAAAATCCGTCTCGCAGTTTATTTCCCTCTATCGTCTTCTTCTCCGTTTTTTGTCCTACAATTTCCACCATTTGCTTGGTGTAATGGTTGAGACTACACTTTCATGAAATAAGGTAGATGGGTAGATGTCAGTGTCCTTGATAGAGAACGCCAAAACTCCAGGCATGAACTCAGGGTAATGCTTGGTTACCCATTCTTCAGCCATTTTCTCTTGATCTGGTTTTAATCGCTGACCATTGTATCGTGGATCCATCATGTTTGCCAATAAGTGGAATGGTTGCATTGCATCTTGGAACCTTGCACTTATAGCCGTTCTATAGGGCTCAAGGTCCCGACTTTCTAGCAGGTCCATCCATATTTCTACTGCATCAGGTAATGAGCAATTTTCTGCCTAAAGTTTATCCAAAGCCACCGACACTTCCTTCAATTGTTTCTGGAGATGGATGGCTTGTGTATAAAGCCCAACGTTGTCAAGCACACGAGCTACACCCACATCGAACTTTATTTGCAGGTCGGGATTAGCTTCGACGTCCATGCGTATTTCAACGTATTTTTGATAGTTTGAGATAAACGTATTCAGACACTCTTCCTGTGAGTTGACAAACTTTATTTTAGTCCGAACTTTGCACACATACTTTTGTGGGAAAAAAGTGTTGAATGCCAAGCATGTCCACTGCTATTAATTTAAATTAAATGTTAAATTTTCAATTCACTGCAATTAAATTAAATTTTAATTTCATGGTCATCCTTTTATTTAAGATGCTACGTTATTCAGGGAAAAATCTTATAATTGATACGCCTTTCGATCGTATCTTAAACGGTTTTTTTTACATTTGTCGGGTTGGATTCCCGGTTTCGTCAGACGATTATTTAAAAAACTTTGAAAGCAGGTAAAAGTTGGTTTCAAAATAAAATGAAGACTACTTTCACAAAAAAAATATATCTACTATATTTAATATTTATATAAATTTTATCTATAATTTAAAAAAAAAACCTCTACCATACCGTACTCCAATAACACTTTTTATGGTAAGGTCAAAATTTGTTTTCAGTTTCCAAAAATGTTTCTTATTGGAACTTGTTCAGTTTCGTTGACTGAACACACCCTTTCAGTTTCCAGTAGACACCTTCAACCTCCTTAAATACCAATTTTTTTATCCCCGTGTATTCCCTTTACGCGGGGTGTCGGCTTTCCTAATCTTGAGGCGCCATTTGCTTCGCTGAAGAGCATGATAACCAATAAATATTAAAAAAAATCTGTCATCATCCGAACAGCTTTGTAATAAAAAGCAGCTTTAAACTGTATTATTACTTATATAATTTAAATAATAACTAAAAGACACGAACACAGATCACTGGTATGTGACAACCGAGCAAGAGAAGCGCCTTACAATTATAAATAACAATTATGAGTATCTGTGGTTGCTTGCTACTTGCTACACATCAAAGTGCAGACATTTATTAACTCCAACAGTTTGAAACTATAGTTTGAAATTTACTTGGGCGGGGTAAGATCGGACGCTCAAAAAAAAACGTAAAAGGTACTGTTCCTGCTATGTTTTTAAACAAAATAAATTATTCAAGAAGTATGTTGTAGCAAGTATAAGATCGGATATTTTCTTTTTATAAACCTTATGTTATTAACCACTTGGGTGATTTTAGAGGGTAGTCTGGTCTTACCCCTACAACGTCCGATCTTTCCCATGTTTTTTAAAATGTGTGTCCGCACTTAATCTCGCATAACTCAGCAGTCGTTAAGTCTGTGCAGACGACAAAGTATTTTTCTAACAGCTTGTTTATTGATTATCAGTTTTTACTTTATTTTATTACGTTGGCTGGTATAGATTATGAGAAAAAAAAATTGCCAACATCTTACGAATGCAGCTAAAAACCATCCGAATTTACCCCAACGCACGTTAACAGTTTACCGGCAAGCTGTTTTCTGTTTGGAGGCTTGTAAATTTGTAAAAAAAAAATCTTGTTTTCTGACATCATCATCATATCAGCCACAAATCGTCCACTGCTGAACAAAGGCCTCCCCCAAACAAAGGCTCTGTTTTCTGACACATTGAATGAAATATTACATGCATAAAAGAATGAAGCAATTTGTCTATCCAAAACTTCTATTTGAGCTTCCGTAGGTTTAATGGCGAATTCTTTCATTGTGGTTTGCTTCTTACTTCTGGAGCGAGACGATCCAGCAGTAGCAACTTGTGTCGAATGTAAGGATATCGAAGCAAAATCTTGAATCAGATCTTCTTCAGAATCATCAAGCTGGTCCCGGTCACATCGGTTTACTTCTCGTTTTTTCACTAAACATTTCTTCATGTGCGTTCGTATTATTCAACTTTTCCACTAATACTAGTATTACAATATTAACACTCTACTTTTTTACTGACAATTTTAATGACTTCTGCCCATTCCATTCTACCACATCCGACTACTTTTGGCATGATTAAAGTCTCATTTATAATTTCAAATTAAAATTACTGCACATCACATACACCGCAATAGCAATAATAACTCTCGCTGCGAAATAATATGAAACAAATTTCTTGGCGGCTCTGAAGTAAACGAAAAACGAAGTGAACGGGGACTGCGCGGAGCTTTCCCATGCGTGAAATGCCACTACAACTTCCGAGTATATTTTACAAATTTCGGGGAAATCCCTTTACAGTAATGTTGCCACTTTATTCAGAAAGAAATAAGTTTGGTAGAAAAAAAATGAAAATCTAAAAAACTCTAAATATCTCCATTAAATCCGAAAAAACCCAGTGGGTAGGTGTATTTTTTTAAAAAACCCGGGTTTTTGCCAACCCTGATATTAAGCAATACAGTGTTATAGATGGGGAGCAATTCCTTTTGTGATCTCAAGTAGGTACGTAGCAGTATAGAAACCTTTCCAATACAGATGACCGAGGGTTAACAGAAGAAGAATACAGTGCATCAGTAGCTACCCTACAGTCTTTAGTCAGCGAGCGAGTATCATGTGTAGAGCTGAGGAGATGGAACTGCGGCAGTGGCCTGTGTGGCCAGTACCTGCTGCGTGCACAGAGGGATCACACAGATTTTATGGAGATCAGGTAAATGTTATAACTCGTAAAAAAAAATGGTCAGAAATTTGCTGTAACCATATTAGCCAAATTTGCATCGGTATTGCTTGCGTCACCCTCTTTCTTTATCTCTCACAGAGGGACATAGAGAAAGTGACACATGCATCTTTGCATGTGTAACTTTGTCTCTTTCTAAATGACGCACGCGATGAGGTATGCGCTATTGAAAGTTGAAAGGCTGATTGAGTAGCTGTAACCACACTTGTTCAATTCATGACTTTCAACAGTGTATGTCTCTTGGTTGCCATATCAACAGAGATCATATCATCAAAACCAGAAAGACTTTTATCTACTGCTGATCAAAGGCTTCCTTTAGGGATTTCCAAATCGTCGGTCCACCGAGTGGGAGTCCTGCCTATGCTACGTTTTGCGCGGTCGCCAATCGCGAACTAAACTGCCGAAAATTATGAATAATCCGTAAAAAAGAGTTATGGTACTTATATATTTTGAAGTGAAAACTTCTTTAGCGGCGTTGTGCACTTTTTTGTAATGGGTAAAAAATGTTAAACTCGCGTCAGGACACGTGACCTGATCGAAAATTTGTAAGACGGATGGAGTAGTGTAAACTTCTTTAGCGGCGTTGTGCACTTGTTTTGTAGTGGGTAAAAAATGTTAAAATCGCGTCAGGACATGTGACCTGATCGAAAATTCGTAAGACGGATGGAGTTGATTTTTTGTTGATTTTTCTGAGATATAAACTTTTTACTGTAATATAAATTGTCATGTTTGTGTACGATAGCGCAATAAATAAATATTGTATTCTACCACATAAATGATAGTACTTTTATACTGATAATCAAAGCAATTCGTGCAAAATTATTCCCTAACCATTTCAAAATATCAAAAATGCACAACGTTAATATTCAAGTTTTCACTTCTGCCGGCACTCCCGGAGTGCAACCCGTCGTTTTTTTTTTAAATGCGTTTTATTAACGTTTTATCAACTTCATGCTTTTTCAGAAATAATATTGTATATTATACATTTTTATGCTTTCGTACTACCAAAAAGTTAACGACGCGACAGGACCCTATCTGTATGGCAACGGGTTGTACTACCATGAGCCGAAATAGGTAGACAGTTGAAATTTTCACTGAGTGTGTATGCTGCTAAAACATAAAATAATCATTTACTATATATAAACCTTTAAAGTTCCTAGGAGTACATATAGATGCTGATTTAAACTGTAAAAATGAACTAGCAAATATAGAGAGTGCTCTCAGTTCACGATGTTACGCCTTGAGAAGCTTACGTGGTGAACTTAACATTGAACAAAACTAAAAAAAACTAACTAAAATAGAGTCAAAACTGAGAAATAGCATTCAGTTGTGAGGACACAGCTACAAGTACAATGTAGAAAAAGCTTTCGTACTACAAAAGCGTGCCATTAGAACTATGGTACGTATACCTCAAATGGATTCTTGTAAAGAAAATTTCAAGAGGTTGGGGATCCTGACAGTTCCTAGTCTTTACATAATGGTAGTACTTAGTAACCTTGCCAAAAACATATGTGAGATTGAAAGTGTACAAGAAAGACAATTTAGGGAACAAACGAGAAGGCAAGACTTACCAAATCAGATACAACCAACACTAGAAGTTGTTAAGCATGGCTCACACTATCAGGCAGTAAGACTGTTTAACAGGTTGCCAGATGATATAAAAAGCTTAATATACACTAGCCATTTTCGACCCAAACTGAAGTCTTTTTTACTTAAAAAACCTACTATAGTGTGGGCGATTATCTAAATTAGTTGACAAAAGTTATAAAATAATTTTGTTAGGACTGACATTATATTGCTTTCAGACTTCACATATTGTAATAATAATAAATTCTTGACATGTATTTAATTTTGGTGTGTGTTTATGTAATGTAAGGAAAAGATTTGTTTTAATATTTTTATTGTAATTATTTTGATTATGTAGGTTATTTTTATTTTATATTTATGTCTACTTCATTTTTATTTAACTTTGACATGATATAAGTACCTAATGGATTCTTGATGTGCATCTATTTTTAATTTGTTTTTGTTAACTGACGTAGGGAAATTATTTGTTTTAATTTTTATTTATTCTAATTTCATGAGGTTATTTTAATTTTACAACTATAAAATTTTTCAACGCAATGTATGTTGCTTAGAAATAAATGAACTTGAAACTTGAACTTGTATATTATATATTTCTGTGATCTCGGAAACGGCTCTAACGATTTGGCTGAAATTTGGTATATGGGGATTTTTGGGGGTAAACAATCGATCTACATTAGTCTTATGTTTGGGAAAACGCGTGTTTTCGAGTTTTCATGCGTTTTTCTTTCCACGCAGGATATGGTCGCTATATATTTCTCATAAATATGTAACATTTACCTATACTGATTACGTGAATAAGATTTATGCTTTCGAGTTTTTATTTTATTGTGACTTATGAAGGAATAGTGCAAAACGAAAAATTTACCGATACAAATTTTAAATATTCTACACAGAAATCGATTGTAAATAATAATAATTGTCAGTTTACATTTTACTTTTTAAGTTTATGTAGATTATTACCTAA
The DNA here is from genome assembly GCA_947284805.1 of Coleophora flavipennella. NCBI lineage: Eukaryota > Metazoa > Arthropoda > Insecta > Lepidoptera > Coleophoridae > Coleophora > Coleophora flavipennella. The sequence goes on from OX369305.1 coordinate 11,875,277, forward strand.
ACACTACCATATTACAATGAATAGTTATAACCGAGCAAAGCTCGGTCTCCCAGGTTCTGAAAATAAAAAATACTAAAACTAAAGGGGGCTCCCATATAAGTAGCATGTTTTTTAAAACCTTTTTTTGATGAAAACGGTAATACATACAAGCGTGAAACTTGGTGTGGTTATAGTACATATCCTGACATATAACAAAAAATAATAAAACTGGCCAAGTGTGAGTCGTACTCACACTAAGGAGTCTGACTCTGAACTGAATAAACAATATTTTTTCCTGTCGGTCGCGTTGATGTCTTTTGTTGTTATGTAAATTGGTATCATTGTCATAGTTGTGTGGCGGTTATAGCGAGAGTCCGACTCGCACTGACTGGATTTTTCGTTATTTTTTATTTATTTATCTAAGTCTTGCCGCCAAATATCAATGTTGATATCATTGGTGTGTTCCGGCATGAAGATAAGATAGCCAGTTCCTAATTGCGTTGGGGAATCTTGGTAAGCCCGCTTCCATCTTCGGCAACATCGTCACTTACCACCAGGTGAGATGTTGTCAAGGGTTTACCGATTGTGAACATATATTACGGATGATTCGTAATTTTATCCACCATTTGCTCATTTAGAGTACCCATGCATAAAAGTTCTCGATGGTACAGGGTAGCAGTGGTAGGCAACGTGGACGCGGGCAAGTCGACGTTACTCGGTGTGTTGACTCATGGGGAGTTGGACAACGGACGCGGGTACGCGCGGCAGCGACTATTCCGACACAAACACGAGATGGAGAGTGGGAGGACGAGCTCAGTGGGGAACGATATACTGGGGTTTGACAGTAGTGGTAAGTAATAAATATTCTTATCTTTGGGACTAGGTAGCAGTGGTAGGCAACGTGGACGCGGGCAAGTCGACGTTACTCGGTGTGTTGACTCATGGGGAGTTGGACAACGGACGCGGGTACGCGCGGCAGCGACTATTCCGACACAAACACGAGATGGAGAGTGGGAGGACGAGCTCAGTGGGGAACGATATACTGGGGTTTGACAGTAGTGGTAAGTAATAAATATTCTTATCTTTGGGACTAGGTAGCAGTGGTAGGCAACGTGGACGCGGGCAAGTCGACGTTACTCGGTGTGTTGACTCATGGGGAGTTGGACAACGGACGCGGGTACGCGCGGCAGCGACTATTCCGACACAAACACGAGATGGAGAGTGGGAGGACGAGCTCAGTGGGGAACGATATACTGGGGTTTGACAGTAGTGGTAAGTAATAAATATTCTTATCTTTGGGACTAGGTAGCAGTGGTAGGCAACGTGGACGCGGGCAAGTCGACGTTACTCGGTGTGTTGACTCATGGGGAGTTGGACAACGGACGCGGGTACGCGCGGCAGCGACTATTCCGACACAAACACGAGATGGAGAGTGGGAGGACGAGCTCAGTGGGGAACGATATACTGGGGTTTGACAGTAGTGGTAAGTAATAAATATTCTTATCTTTGGGACTAGGTAGCAGTGGTAGGCAACGTGGACGCGGGCAAGTCGACGTTACTCGGTGTGTTGACTCATGGGGAGTTGGACAACGGACGCGGGTACGCGCGGCAGCGACTATTCCGACACAAACACGAGATGGAGAGTGGGAGGACGAGCTCAGTGGGGAACGATATACTGGGGTTTGACAGTAGTGGTAAGTAATAAATATTCTTATCTTTGGGACTAGGTAGCAGTGGTAGGCAACGTGGACGCGGGCAAGTCGACGTTACTCGGTGTGTTGACTCATGGGGAGTTGGACAACGGACGCGGGTACGCGCGGCAGCGACTATTCCGACACAAACACGAGATGGAGAGTGGGAGGACGAGCTCAGTGGGGAACGATATACTGGGGTTTGACAGTAGTGGTAAGTAATAAATATTCTTATCTTTGGGACTAGGTAGCAGTGGTAGGCAACGTGGACGCGGGCAAGTCGACGTTACTCGGTGTGTTGACTCATGGGGAGTTGGACAACGGACGCGGGTACGCGCGGCAGCGACTATTCCGACACAAACACGAGATGGAGAGTGGGAGGACGAGCTCAGTGGGGAACGATATACTGGGGTTTGACAGTAGTGGTAAGTAATAAATATTCTTATCTTTGGGACTAGGTAGCAGTGGTAGGCAACGTGGACGCGGGCAAGTCGACGTTACTCGGTGTGTTGACTCATGGGGAGTTGGACAACGGACGCGGGTACGCGCGGCAGCGACTATTCCGACACAAACACGAGATGGAGAGTGGGAGGACGAGCTCAGTGGGGAACGATATACTGGGGTTTGACAGTAGTGGTAAGTAATAAATATTCTTATCTTTGGGACTAGGTAGCAGTGGTAGGCAACGTGGACGCGGGCAAGTCGACGTTACTCGGTGTGTTGACTCATGGGGAGTTGGACAACGGACGCGGGTACGCGCGGCAGCGACTATTCCGACACAAACACGAGATGGAGAGTGGGAGGACGAGCTCAGTGGGGAACGATATACTGGGGTTTGACAGTAGTGGTAAGTAATAAATATTCTTATCTTTGGGACTAGGTAGCAGTGGTAAGCAACGTGGACGCGGGCAAGTCGACGTTAATCGGTGTGTTGACTCATGGGGAGTTGGACAACGGACGCGGGTACGCGCGGCAGCGACTATTCCGACACAAACACGAGATGGAGAGTGGGAGGACGAGCTCAGTGGGGAACGATATACTGGGGTTTGACAGTAGTGGTAAGTAATAAATATTCTTATCTTTGGGACTAGGTAGCAGTGGTAGGCAACGTGGACGCGGGCAAGTCGACGTTACTCGGTGTGTTGACTCATGGGGAGTTGGACAACGGACGCGGGTACGCGCGGCAGCGACTATTCCGACACAAACACGAGATGGAGAGTAGGAGGACGAGCTCAGTGGGGAACGATATACTGGGGTTTGACAGTAGTGGTAAGTAATATATATTCTTATCTTTGGGACTAGGTAGCAGTGGTAAGCAACGTGGACGCGGGCAAGTCGACGTTACTCGGTGTGTTGACTCAGGAGTTGCACAACGGACGCGGGTACGCAGGCAGCGGCTGTTCCGACACGAAACACGAGTTGGAAAGTGGGAGGACGCTTGGATAATCTACACTCCAGATCCCGTATATTGTGACGTCATTAGACAAAGGATGGCCTTACACAACACAGTATAAGATAGAACAGGACGGAACTATTTATTCTTCATACTTTTCGCGCAAACAATTCTCGTTGTTTCGATGTAATTTTTTAAAGATAATCATCGTTGAGCCGTACGCATAGAGTTCATTAACCACCTGACTACATTGTTGGGCTAAAATTTGTATGAAACTATTGCTATATTTAAAAGTTTTATCCGAGTGTTTGATCTTGAATGTAGTTTATCTAAGGTAGGATGAGCTCAGTCGCGAACGATAAACTGGGGATTGACAGCAGTAGTGAGTACAACCCTCGGAACAATAACTGAAGTATAGAAACCTTGCTCAAATTTAACCAGCTCCGTGGCATAATGGTGAAGACCCGTTATCTGGGGCATCTACTCATCAAACTGAACAATTTTTTTCTACAAGTTTGCTGAAATCGCAAAAATTTCAAAACTCTTCATACGAATCGATCAGCTGACAGACCTATTTTAAACATTTTTGTAGGAGCGTCGATTTTTTTTTTCAGAATTGGCTATGGGTTCCTTGGGAAAAGTAGTTCAGTATGATGAGAAGATGCCCCAGTTAACGAGCCCTACACCAATTTTGTTACACCCTGTATACACCTGAAAAACATTACCTTCCCTTTTGTACCGTCGGGTAAAACAGCTAAAAATCGCTAATCATACATGTGGATAATTCAGATATCTAGTCTAAATTGTTTGTTGGACGTCCCTTCGCCGGACACCTTGTACAACGAAAGAAGGTAATGCTCAAAAAGAATTAGTCTTGCCGAGTCCTGGGGATACCTGTAGTCATTCCATCTCTTTTTAGCGTAGTATCCATATATATGTAAAAATAAACAAAAGAACTACTTGTCATTGATCTTTATAATTTGCACTCCCTTCACCTATAGATAGATAATTTATAATCTCTCGGTAGACGTATCGTTTAATAATACCGTTTTATTTCCTGAACAGGAAACGTAGTGAACAAACCAGACCACGGAACCCTCGACTGGGTTAAGATCTGTGAGAAGTCATCCAAGGTCATCACGTTCATCGACTTGGCGGGCCACGAGAGGTACCTCAAGACAACCGTGTTTGGCATGACGGGACATGCGCCGGACTTTGGCATGCTCATGGTAAGTGAATTTTACTATAGATAAGCCGTACCTAAGTTATATTATTACAAGAGAGAGGAAAAGTCATCCAAGGTCATCTTCTTCTTTGACTGGGCGGGCCTCGAGAGATACCTCAAGGCAATAGTGTATGATACAGGACATGCACGGGACTTTGGCATGCTCATGGAAAGTGAATTTTACTATAGATAAGCCGTACCTAAGTTATATTATTACAAGAGAGAGGAAAAGTCATCCAAGGTCATCTTCTTCTTTGACTGGGCGGGCCTCGAGAGATACCTCAAGGCAATAGTGTATGATACAGGACATGCACGGGACTTTGGCATGCTCATGGAAAGTGACGTTTTACTATAGATAAGCCATAAGATAAATTGTTACAAGACAGAGAGGAAAAGTCATCCAAAGTCATCTTGTTCTTTTACTTGGCGGGCCACGAGAGATACCTCATGGCAATAGTGTATGATACAGGACATGCACGGGGCTTTGGCATACTCATGGTAAGTGACGTTTTACTATAGATAACCCGTAAGGTAGATTGTTACAAGAGAGAGGAAAAGTTATCCAAGGTCATCTGAGGAATCTCTCTTGGCTCGCCAATTCAAAGAACAGAATTGGCGAGCCAAGAGAGATTCCTCATGGCAATAGTGTATGATAAGGGACATGTACGGGACTTTGGCATACTCATAGTAAGTGACGTTTTACTATAGATAAGCTTAAGGTTGGATTATTCTAAGAGAGAGGAAAAGTCATCCAAGTCATCTTATTTTTTGACTTAGCGGGCCACGAAAGATACCTAAGGCAATAGTACATAGATACAGGACATGATGGCGGTGAGTGACGTTTAACTTGTACTAAGATATTTAACTGCCTCGGTGGCGTAATGGTTAAGTGCATTAGCTTCACATCTTGAGATCGTAGGTTCGATTTAATATACAAGTGTGAAGTTTAAATAATCTAATGTCGTGTAAGAACATATACCAGATAAGATAGCCAGTTCTCCATTGCGTTGGGGAATCTTGGTAAGCCCGCTTCAATCTTCGGCATCATCGTCACTTACCATCAGGTGAGATGATGCCAAGGCCTTAGAATTTAAAAAGAGAACATATACATTTCTTCACATTTTTTTTTCTGAGTCATCTGACGCATGTCATTAGGTATTTTATTGTAGAAGACTTTATACTGCCCCACTATTTACTTTGCTAAGCCTGGAAAGTAAGGCAGTAAAGGTCGCGGCAGAACAAAATAGAGATGGCGGGGTGAGTTGGACAGTACACAGTACACTACACGTCACGGGGTAGGTAGGGCGTGGGTAAAAACCGTTCGTGCTCACAGATAAATTTATTAGTCGAAATATAAGATGAAATATAAGACCTAAAAAAATACATAAGAATTACAAAAGGATTATCATAAATCACAAAAACATAATTGTATCTTACCCGAGATGGGTCTTTAAACAAAGCAACAGGTTAAAAATAATATATTGTAAACAAAGCTTAATAATGAAAAAAAATATCGAGCGAGACCTACAGTACTCGCATATTATGTGTAACATGTGACAAAATACTTTAGGTTAGTTAGATTTGATGACGATATTGTACCTGGGTGGCACCGACCAAGTGCGAGTCGGACTCTCGTAAAGTAGAATTCCGCGCTTTCGCGACTTCCTGTTACACATTTCCGTCCCATGTTACACATTTCCGTCCCATTTCACGAAATCTCTCCCACAAATTGTAGGAAAGCGAGAGCAAAGATGTTACACATCAATAATAAATATGTTGAATGATAGAATTTTGATATTGAAAACACATGTCTCACTCTTTATTTCAAAATGTGACACATGGATTGTTCAAAATGTGACACATGGATTATTTAAAATGTGACACATGGATTGTTATGTGCCAGCATATGAGAAATAGATTAAATAGATCAAAAGAAAGAAGAACGAATAACAGCAACGCGTTACCGCGTTACAACAGTTTTGAGGATTTATGGAAAGAGGGGTGGCTCGGGATAGGGATGTATGGTGTAATAGGAGGGAGGCCTTTGCTTAGCAGTGGGACTCTGGCAGTAGTTACCAGGTTATTTCTGTTTCTCAAATTCAGATTATATGCCTGTCACTGTTTTTAGGAAACAAGTGTATGTTTTTACGAATTGTCCAGCAATAGTAAATATGTATATTTATTTCCTATAATCTGTCTCTTATCGACTCGGGGATCGCATTTGGTCAATTCCGCGGATTGCCCTTTTTGTAAAAGAAAAAAAACGATATTGTCTGTAAAGAAGGTTCACAGACGATAATTTTACGTGATAACGTGTCACAAGCTGGACGTTTGTATGCTCTATGGCCATCCAGATGCATGTCGTCGTGACCAACTCGATTAGGCACTATCTAGTCGGCCGTGGCAAATCTAGTCGGCGGTGGCAAGTGGCCATTGCGAACGCACACACACTTTGAAACGTATACAGATAGGTGTTTTCCTCCTTTTTTTATCCACTATTGAGAAGCCCTTGGCATCATCTCACAGAGAATCGACCGCATTGGAACATCTCTTGTAAGGTCCTGGAAGCCTAGTACTTTTAATCCATTGACACACACAGATACGTGTTTTCCTTACAGAGAATCGACCACATTAGAACACCTCTTGTAAGGTCACACTTGTTTGACGTGTGACCACTCACTGCCACTCTCTATATTCGACCTCATCCCTCCGTCACGCAGATTGTTACAGTTTGGTTCTCAAACGAAAAGGATGAGCTACGTTACCGCGCCCCGACCGCTGTGATTTCGTTTGGGTATTATTAAATCCAAATTTGGTAAACTGTTAATTTTACTGATGTGTAAGTTCACATAGTGTTAAAGGCAATAAAATATAGTTTATACAGATATCCTTTCGATAAATAGCAGCACAAAGAGCCAGTTTATTATTTCGTATTTTGTCACACTTAGTATCTGGAGAAAACGCTTCAACCTTGCTTTTTTTGTGAAGCGTTTTAAATATTTTCTTAAGAATTAAATTACAAATCATTTGATGATTTGCTAGTGTAGAAATAAAACCGGCAAAGTGAGAGTCTGACTTGCACACGCAGAATTCCGTACCATCGTATAAGAGTTAAATATCGCATTCCAAAAAAAATATTAAGTGTTATTGTAGTTAAACCACCTTTACGTGATTTTTCAAGTTTATCAACTTTTTTTTAAGGCCTTGGCATCATCTCACCTGATTGTAAGTGACGATGATGCCGAAGATGGAAGCGGGCTTACCATGATTTCCCAATGGGGATCTGGCTATTTTATCTTCAAGCCGGAACACATCAATGCTGTTAATACTGATGTTTGGCGGCAAGACTTAGATTAGATGGTGGTAGCTAGCCAGGCGGGCTATTAAAATGCCTCACTACCAAACAAACCGAGTATTACAAAGTTGTCCCCGCCGGGAATCGAACCCGCGACCTCCTGGTGTGAAGCGAATGGACTAAGCATAACGCCACGGAGGCGGTTAAAAATCAATGGTTAGTCCATTCGCTTCACATCAGGAGGTCGCGGGTTCGAATCCCGGCAGGGTCAACGTTGTAAGACGGTCGGTAACTCGAGGTCAATGCTCTCCGGGTTCACGTCAAAAGTCATGCGATATGACTACGTCTTCATTTTTAAAGTTTATCACATTATCCTTGATAATTATTATCAACGATCGGTACCTCGAGGTAAATGCTCTCCAGGTCACGTCAAAGCTTACGTGTTTTTTTTTTAATTTTGCGTGGGAATACGGACTAACGGTGCGGGGATCATTGAACTATTACTAGCGGGGTATGCGGGTTAGATGCATGCGTACCTATTTAGCTATGTTTGGAGAACATTTTATTCAAATAAGTTACCTACCAAGTAGCCACTGTTGATTGTAATATCTAACACACATTTCGTGACCAATGTCGCTGGTGTAATTCAACACTACTTGCATTCATGCCTATAGATACGTCAGTTGTTTATATGTATATCATTTCACGCTCGTTTGTATGAAGTGTCCGGGGTGTGATAGTAGTAAGGATTTGTTTGTCTTTAGATCGGCGCAAACGCGGGCATAGTGGGCATGACGAAGGAGCACCTGGGGTTGGCGCTGGCGCTGTCGGTGCCGGTGTTCGTGGTGGTCACCAAGATAGATATGTGCCCCGCCAACGTGCTGCAGGTATGTGTTATCATTTAACTGCACAAGCCAGCCCATTATCTAGGACTAGGACAACCTCTGTCTGAAAACTTAGGCATAATTGAAATTGAGTAGGGTAATATAATTATAATTTTCCTCCTTCAGTCAGATGTTTTTTAAATCTTCTTTTTGTATTTTTTTGTTTATTCCTTTCTTATTTGAATAAATACTGTACTTAAGAACTTTCTCAATATCCGGAGTGGGGCGTAAACAATAGAGATTATGATTGCTAGGTTTTTCAATTATTTTTATAATCTGTCAAAAACGACATTTTGTTCCAAAAATGTTTGAAATACTTATGCGTGACGTCATAGTTAGTACTCATTTTGTGAATTTGATGAATCTAAATTGTAGACTTGATGTAAAACAAAACGGTAAGGTTTTTTAAAGTTTCAGTAGGAAATAAATTTATTGATCAAAAGTTTATTTTTTAATGCTGTCATCATCCCAATTGCGACACAATTTTTTCAACTACTGCAGTTGTGAGATTAGGTTGTATGTACCTATAAAGGTATAAATGTTATAAGCTTGTTTTTAGAGTTTGTTTGTAAAGTCATATAAAGGCGGGATTATCCCTAAAAAGTAGAATAAAATGTTCAATAAAAACTTACTAAAAAAAACAGAATAATAAATACATTCCTGACCACATTCTACAGACAAAGACCTCGGAACATGATTCATTATGATTATGTCTGGAGCTTTCAAAAGAAACTTGTCTTCTGTAGGGACACACTTTCTTTAAAAACCCATAACTTCCCCACTGCTGGGCCACGCGGCTCTTCCCCAGCTCGGCACGCTCCACACACGGGGGCCAAGTCCAAGTTGGTGGAGGTTATAGGGCTAGAGGCGAACCCCACTGTCAGAAGGTTTTTCAGGCTGCCTATAAGGCATCTGACACAGCTTAACGACTGCTATCTAGTGATAGCAACCGGCAACAACGACTTAACGAGCCTTGCGAAGCACAGAACTCTCAGAAGAAACTTGTCTTCTGAAGACACACACATCTTCATTCAAATCAAAAAGACGCTGTTGTAATCTATGCTCTTCTCCAAGTCAATCTCTAAAGAAGCTCACTCGGTTCTTGAGTGGCAACTTGGGACCCAACTAATTGGACGCCAACGTGCTTGGGCCATCATATCAGCTGAAAGACGTCCACTGCTGGACAAAGGCCTCCCCCAAGGATTTCCACGACGACCGGTTCTGCGCTGCCCGCATCCAGCGGCTTCCCGCGATCTTTTCCAGGTCGTCGGTCCACCGTGTTGGAGGTCTGCCTACTTTGTCCAGCAGTGGACGTCTTTCGGCTGATGATGATGATGATGTACTTGGGTACATTGATTCTGATACTAAACCATTTGGCCATCAGGACAACTTGAAGCTATTGATCAGGATCCTGAAGTCGTCCGGCTGCCGCAAGGTGCCGGTGATGGTGAAGACCAAAGATGACGTCATCGTTAGCGCTACCAACTTTGTCTCACAGAGGTATTTCTAACTAACCACGTCTTTGAAATGATAACTTAGCATTACCTGGTAACCCCGAAGCAATAAATATGGAGTCAAAATATTTGTTTAAACCCATTACATAATCTCAAAAAATAAATTAATTAAGGTACTATTGTACCATATTCAAGAATCTTTACTCGCGGTTATTCTTTTTTTTTCTATCTACTATTGGTACCCTTGGCATCATCTCACCTGATTTTAAGTGACAATGACGCCTATGATGGAAGCTGGCTTACCAAGATTCCCCACAACGCAATGGCGAACTGCCTATCATATCTTCAAGCCGGTACACATCAATGCTGTTAACATTAGACTTAGATCATCGTATCGTACTCATATTTTTCTACTTTTTCTTTGTGTTATTTGTAACTTTTTTGTTATTTTTATGTTGCCTGCGTGTATTTTTGTCGAAAAAAATGTTATCTTACCTTAAGATTAAGATGGTGGTAGCTAGTCAAGCAGGCTTTGAAAATGCCCTTCCACCAACCAAACCGAGCCTTACAGAGTTAGACCCCGCCGGTGATAGAACCCGCGACCTCTTGATGTGAAACTAATAGAGTTAACCTAAGCCACAGAGGCTGTTTTCCTTTTTAAATGCCCTTCCACCAACCAAACCGAGCCTTACAGAGTTAGACCCCGCCGGTGATAGAACCCGCGACCTCTTGATGTGAAACTAATAGAGTTAACCTAAGCCACAGAGGCTGTTTTCCTTTTTAAATGCCCTTCCACCAACCAAACCGAGCCTTACAGAGTTAGACCCCACCGCACCGGTGATAGAACCCGCGACCTCTTGATGTGAAACTAATAGAGTTAACCTAAGCCACAGAGGCTGTTTTCCTTTTTAAATGCCCTTCCACCAACATAACCGAGCCTTACAGAGTTAGACCCCGCCGGTGATAGAACCCGCGACCTCTTGATGTGAAACTAATAGAGTTAACCTAAGCCACAGAGGCTGTTTTCCTTTTTAAATGCCCTTCCACCAACCAAACCGAGCCTTACAGAGTTAGAGCCCGCCGGTGATAGAACCCGCGACCTCTTGATGTGAAACTAATAGAGTTAACCTAAGCCACAGAGGCTGTTTTCCTTTTTAAATGCCCTTCCACCAACCAAACCGAGCCTTACAGAGTTAGACCCCGCCGGTGATAGAACCCGCGACCTCTTGATGTGAAACTAATAGAGTTAACCTAAGCCACAGAGGCTGTTTTCCTTTTTAAATGCCCTTCCACCAACCAAACCGAGCCTTACAGAGTTAGACCCCGCCGGTGATAGAACCCGCGACCTCTTGATGTGAAACTAATAGAGTTAACCTAAGCCACAGAGGCTGTTTTCCTTTTTAAATGCCCTTCCACCAACCAAACCGAGCCTTACAGAGTTAGACCCCACCGCACCGGTGATAGAACCCGCGACCTCTTGATGTGAAACTAATAGAGTTAACCTAAGCCACAGAGGCTGTTTTCCTTTTTAAATGCCCTTCCACCAACCAAACCGAGCCTTACAGAGTTAGACCCCGCCGGTGATAGAACCCGCGACCTCTTGATGTGAAACTAATAGAGTTAACCTAAGCCACAGAGGCTGTTTTCCTTTTTAAATGCCCTTTCACCAACCAAACCGAGCCTTACAGAGTTAGACCCCGCCGGTGATAGAACCCGCGACCTCTTGATGTGAAACTAATAGAGTTAACCTAAGCCACAGAGGCTGTTTTCCTTTTTAAATGCCCTTCCACCAACCAAACCGAGCCTTACAGAGTTAGACCCCGCCGGTGATAGAACCCGCGACCTCTTGATGTGAAACTAATAGAGTTAACCTAAGCCACAGAGGCTGTTTTCCTTTTTAAATGCCCTTCCACCAACCAAACCGAGCCTTACAGAGTTAGACCCCGCCGGTGATAGAACCCGCGACCTCTTGATGTGAAACTAATAGAGTTAACCTAAGCCACAGAGGCTGTTTTCCTTTTTAAATGCCCTTCCACCAACCAAACCGAGCCTTACAGAGTTAGACCCCGCCGGTGATAGAACCCGCGACCTCTTGATGTGAAACTAATAGAGTTAACCTAAGCCACAGAGGCTGTTTTCCTTTTTAAATGCCCTTCCACCAACCAAACCGAGCCTTACAGAGTTAGACCCCGCCGGTGATAGAACCCGCGACCTCTTGATGTGAAACTAATAGAGTTAACCTAAGCCACAGAGGCTGTTTTCCTTTTTAAATGCCCTTCCACCAACCAAACCGAGCCTTACAGAGTTAGACCCCGCCGGTGATAGAACCCGCGACCTCTTGATGTGAAACTAATAGAGTTAACCTAAGCCACAGAGGCTGTTTTCCTTTTTAAATGCCCTTCCACCAACCAAACCGAGCCTTACAGAGTTAGACCCCCCGCCGGTGATAGAACCCGCGACCTCTTGATGTGAAACTAATAGAGTTAACCTAAGCCACAGAGGCTGTTTTCCTTTTTAAATGCCCTTCCACCAACCAAACCGAGCCTTACAGAGTTAGACCCCGCCGGTGATAGAACCCGCGACCTCTTGATGTGAAACTAATAGAGTTAACCTAAGCCACAGAGGCTGTTTTCCTTTTTAAATGCCCTTCCACCAACCAAACCGAGCCTTACAGAGTTAGACCCCGCCGGTGATAGAACCCGCGACCTCTTGATGTGAAACTAATAGAGTTAACCTAAGCCACAGAGGCTGTTTTCCTTTTTAAATGCCCTTCCACCAACCAAACCGAGCCTTACAGAGTTAGACCCCGCCGGTGATAGAACCCGCGACCTCTTGATGTGAAACTAATAGAGTTAACCTAAGCCACAGAGGCTGTTTTCCTTTTTAAATGCCCTTCCACCAACCAAACCGAGCCTTACAGAGTTAGACCCCCGCCGGTTATAGAACCCGCGACCTCTTGATGTGAAACTAATAGAGTTAACCTAAGCCACAGAGGCTGTTTTCCTTTTTAAATGCCCTTCCACCAACCAAACCGAGCCTTACAGAGTTAGACCCCGCCGGTGATAGAACCCGCGACCTCTTGATGTGAAACTAATAGAGTTAACCTAAGCCACAGAGGCTGTTTTCCTTTTTAAATGCCCTTCCACCAACCAAACCGAGCCTTACAGAGTTAGAGCCCCGCCGGTGATAGAACCCGCGACCTCTTGATGTGAAACTAATAGAGTTAACCTAAGCCACAGAGGCTGTTTTCCTTTTTAAATGCCCTTCCACCAACCAAACCGAGCCTTACAGAGTTAGACCCCGCCGGTGATAGAACCCGCGACCTCTTGATGTGAAACTAATAGAGTTAACCTAAGCCACAGAGGCTGTTTTCCTTTTTAAATGCCCTTCCACCAACCAAACCGAGCCTTACAGAGTTAGAGCCCGCCGGTGATAGAACCCGCGACCTCTTGATGTGAAACTAATAGAGTTAACCTAAGCCACAGAGGCTGTTTTCCTTTTTAAATGCCTTCCACCAACCAAACCGAGCCTTACAGAGTTAGACCCCGCCGGTGATAGAACCCGCGACCTCTTGATGTGAAACTAATAGAGTTAACCTAAGCCACAGAGGCTGTTTTCCTTTTTAAATGCCCTTCCACCAACCAAACCGAGCCTTACAGAGTTAGACCCCGCCGGTGATAGAACCCGCGACCTCTTGATGTGAAACTAATAGAGTTAACCTAAGCCACAGAGGCTGTTTTCCTTTTTAAATGCCCTTCCACCAACCAAACCGAGCCTTACAGAGTTAGACCCCGCCGGTGATAGAACCCGCGACCTCTTGATGTGAAACTAATAGAGTTAACCTAAGCCACAGAGGCTGTTTTCCTTTTTAAATGCCCTTCCACCAACCAAACCGAGCCTTACAGAGTTAGACCCCGCCGGTGATAGAACCCGCGACCTCTTGATGTGAAACTAATAGAGTTAACCTAAGCCACAGAGGCTGTTTTCCTTTTTAAATGCCCTTCCACCAACCAAACCGAGCCTTACAGAGTTAGACCCCCCGCACGGTGATAGAACCCGCGACCTCTTGATGTGAAACTAATAGAGTTAACCTAAGCCACAGAGGCTGTTTTCCTTTTTAAATGCCCTTCCACCAACCAAACCGAGCCTTACAGAGTTAGACCCCGCCGGTGATAGAACCCGCGACCTCTTGATGTGAAACTAATAGAGTTAACCTAAGCCACAGAGGCTGTTTTCCTTTTTAAATGCCCTTCCACCAACCAAACCGAGCCTTACAGAGTTAGACGCCGCCGGTGATAGAACCCGCGACCTCTTGATGTGAAACTAATAGAGTTAACCTAAGCCACAGAGGCTGTTTTCCTTTTTAAATGCCCTTCCACCAACCAAACCGAGCCTTACAGAGTTAGACGCCGCCGGTGATAGAACCCGCGACCTCTTGATGTGAAACTAATAGAGTTAACCTAAGCCACAGAGGCTGTTTTCCTTTTTAAATGCCCTTCCACCAACCAAACCGAGCCTTACAGAGTTAGACCCCGCCGGTGATAGAACCCGCGACCTCTTGATGTGAAACTAATAGAGTTAACCTAAGCCACAGAGGCTGTTTTCCTTTTTAAATGCCCTTCCACCAACCAAACCGAGCCTTACAGAGTTAGACCCCGCCGGTGATAGAACCCGCGACCTCTTGATGTGAAACTAATAGAGTTAACCTAAGCCACAGAGGCTGTTTTCCTTTTTAAATGCCCTTCCACCAACCAAACCGAGCCTTACAGAGTTAGACCCCGCCGGTGATAGAACCCGCGACCTCTTGATGTGAAACTAATAGAGTTAACCTAAGCCACAGAGGCTGTTTTCCTTTTTAAATGCCCTTCCACCAACCAAACCGAGCCTTACAGAGTTAGACCCCGCCGGTGATAGAACCCGCGACCTCTTGATGTGAAACTAATAGAGTTAACCTAAGCCACAGAGGCTGTTTTCCTTTTTAAATGCCCTTCCACCAACCAAACCGAGCCTTACAGAGTTAGACCCCGCCGGTGATAGAACCCGCGACCTCTTGATGTGAAACTAATAGAGTTAACCTAAGCCACAGAGGCTGTTTTCCTTTTAAATGCCCTTCCACCAACCAAACCGAGCCTTACAGAGTTAGACCCCACCGCACCGGTGATAGAACCCGCGACCTCTTGATGTGAAACTAATAGAGTTAACCTAAGCCACAGAGGCTGTTTTCCTTTTTAAATGCCCTTCCACCAACCAAACCGAGCCTTACAGAGTTAGACCCCGCCGGTGATAGAACCCGCGACCTCTTGATGTGAAACTAATAGAGTTAACCTAAGCCACAGAGGCTGTTTTCCTTTTTAAATGCCCTTCCACCAACCAAACCGAGCCTTACAGAGTTAGAGCCCGCCGGTGATAGAACCCGCGACCTCTTGATGTGAAACTAATAGAGTTAACCTAAGCCACAGAGGCTGTTTTCCTTTTTAAATGCCCTTCCACCAACCAAACCGAGCCTTACAGAGTTAGACCCCGCCGGTGATAGAACCCGCGACCTCTTGATGTGAAACTAATAGAGTTAACCTAAGCCACAGAGGCTGTTTTCCTTTTTAAATGCCCTTCCACCAACCAAACCGAGCCTTACAGAGTTAGACCCCGCCGGTGATAGAACCCGCGACCTCTTGATGTGAAACTAATAGAGTTAACCTAAGCCACAGAGGCTGTTTTCCTTTTTAAATGCCCTTCCACCAACCAAACCGAGCCTTACAGAGTTAGACCCACCGCCCGGTGATAGAACCCGCGACCTCTTGATGTGAAACTAATAGAGTTAACCTAAGCCACAGAGGCTGTTTTCCTTTTTAAATGCCCTTCCACCAACCAAACCGAGCCTTACAGAGTTAGACCCCGCCGGTGATAGAACCCGCGACCTCTTGATGTGAAACTAATAGAGTTAACCTAAGCCACAGAGGCTGTTTTCCTTTTTAAATGCCCTTCACCAACCAAACCGAGCCTTACAGAGTTAGACCCCGCCGGTGATAGAACCCGCGACCTCTTGATGTGAAACTAATAGAGTTAACCTAAGCCACAGAGGCTGTTTTCCTTTTTAAATGCCCTTCCACCAACCAAACCGAGCCTTACAGAGTTAGACCCCGCCGGTGATAGAACCCGCGACCTCTTGATGTGAAACTAATAGAGTTAACCTAAGCCACAGAGGCTGTTTTCCTTTTTAAATGCCCTTCCACCAACCAAACCGAGCCTTACAGAGTTAGACCCCGCCGGTGATAGAACCCGCGACCTCTTGATGTGAAACTAATAGAGTTAACCTAAGCCACAGAGGCTGTTTTCCTTTTTAAATGCCCTTCCACCAACCAAACCGAGCCTTACAGAGTTAGACCCCGCCGGTGATAGAACCCGCGACCTCTTGATGTGAAACTAATAGAGTTAACCTAAGCCACAGAGGCTGTTTTCCTTTTTAAATGCCCTTCCACCAACCAAACCGAGCCTTACAGAGTTAGACCCCGCCGGTGATAGAACCCGCGACCTCTTGATGTGAAACTAATAGAGTTAACCTAAGCCACAGAGGCTGTTTTCCTTTTTAAATGCCCTTCCACCAACCAAACCGAGCCTTACAGAGTTAGACCCCGCCGGTGATAGAACCCGCGACCTCTTGATGTGAAACTAATAGAGTTAACCTAAGCCACAGAGGCTGTTTTCCTTTTTAAATGCCCTTCCACCAACCAAACCGAGCCTTACAGAGTTAGACCCCGCCGGTGATAGAACCCGCGACCTCTTGATGTGAAACTAATAGAGTTAACCTAAGCCACAGAGGCTGTTTTCCTTTTTAAATGCCCTTCCACCAACCAAACCGAGCCTTACAGAGTTAGACCCCCGCCGGTGATAGAACCCGCGACCTCTTGATGTGAAACTAATAGAGTTAACCTAAGCCACAGAGGCTGTTTTCCTTTTTAAATGCCCTTCCACCAACCAAACCGAGCCTTACAGAGTTAGACCCCGCCGGTGATAGAACCCGCGACCTCTTGATGTGAAACTAATAGAGTTAACCTAAGCCACAGAGGCTGTTTTCCTTTTTAAATGCCCTTCCACCAACCAAACCGAGCCTTACAGAGTTAGACCCCGCCGGTGATAGAACCCGCGACCTCTTGATGTGAAACTAATAGAGTTAACCTAAGCCACAGAGGCTGTTTTCCTTTTTAAATGCCCTTCCACCAACCAAACCGAGCCTTACAGAGTTAGACCCCGCCGGTGATAGAACCCGCGACCTCTTGATGTGAAACTAATAGAGTTAACCTAAGCCACAGAGGCTGTTTTCCTTTTTAAATGCCCTTCCACCAACCAAACCGAGCCTTACAGAGTTAGAGCCCCGCCGGTGATAGAACCCGCGACCTCTTGATGTGAAACTAATAGAGTTAACCTAAGCCACAGAGGCTGTTTTCCTTTTTAAATGCCCTTCCACCAACCAAACCGAGCCTTACAGAGTTAGACCCCGCCGGTGATAGAACCCGCGACCTCTTGATGTGAAACTAATAGAGTTAACCTAAGCCACAGAGGCTGTTTTCCTTTTTAAATGCCCTTCCACCAACCAAACCGAGCCTTACAGAGTTAGACCCCGCCGGTGATAGAACCCGCGACCTCTTGATGTGAAACTAATAGAGTTAACCTAAGCCACAGAGGCTGTTTTCCTTTTTAAATGCCCTTCCACCAACCAAACCGAGCCTTACAGAGTTAGACCCCGCCGGTGATAGAACCCGCGACCTCTTGATGTGAAACTAATAGAGTTAACCTAAGCCACAGAGGCTGTTTTCCTTTTTAAATGCCCTTCCACCAACCAAACCGAGCCTTACAGAGTTAGACCCCGCCGGTGATAGAACCCGCGACCTCTTGATGTGAAACTAATAGAGTTAACCTAAGCCACAGAGGCTGTTTCCTTTTAAATGCCCTTCCACCAACCAAACCGAGCCTTACAGAGTTAGACCCCACCGCACCGGTGATAGAACCCGCGACCTCTTGATGTGAAACTAATAGAGTTAACCTAAGCCACAGAGGCTGTTTTCCTTTTTAAATGCCCTTCCACCAACCAAACCGAGCCTTACAGAGTTAGACCCCGCCGGTGATAGAACCCGCGACCTCTTGATGTGAAACTAATAGAGTTAACCTAAGCCACAGAGGCTGTTTTCCTTTTTAAATGCCCTTCCACCAACCAAACCGAGCCTTACAGAGTTAGACCCCGCCGGTGATAGAACCCGCGACCTCTTGATGTGAAACTAATAGAGTTAACCTAAGCCACAGAGGCTGTTTTCCTTTTTAAATGCCCTTCCACCAACCAAACCGAGCCTTACAGAGTTAGACCCCGCCGGTGATAGAACCCGCGACCTCTTGATGTGAAACTAATAGAGTTAACCTAAGCCACAGAGGCTGTTTTCCTTTTTAAATGCCCTTCCACCAACCAAACCGAGCCTTACAGAGTTAGACCCCGCCGGTGATAGAACCCGCGACCTCTTGATGTGAAACTAATAGAGTTAACCTAAGCCACAGAGGCTGTTTTCCTTTTTAAATGCCCTTCCACCAACCAAACCGAGCCTTACAGAGTTAGACCCCGCCGGTGATAGAACCCGCGACCTCTTGATGTGAAACTAATAGAGTTAACCTAAGCCACAGAGGCTGTTTTCCTTTTTAAATGCCCTTCCACCAACCAAACCGAGCCTTACAGAGTTAGACCCCGCCGGTGATAGAACCCGCGACCTCTTGATGTGAAACTAATAGAGTTAACCTAAGCCACAGAGGCTGTTTTCCTTTTTAAATGCCCTTCCACCAACCAAACCGAGCCTTACAGAGTTAGACCCCCGCCGGTGATAGAACCCGCGACCTCTTGATGTGAAACTAATAGAGTTAACCTAAGCCACAGAGGCTGTTTTCCTTTTTAAATGCCCTTCCACCAACCAAACCGAGCCTTACAGAGTTAGACCCCGCCGGTGATAGAACCCGCGACCTCTTGATGTGAAACTAATAGAGTTAACCTAAGCCACAGAGGCTGTTTTCCTTTTTAAATGCCCTTCCACCAACCAAACCGAGCCTTACAGAGTTAGACCCCACCGCACCGGTGATAGAACCCGCGACCTCTTGATGTGAAACTAATAGAGTTAACCTAAGCCACAGAGGCTGTTTTCCTTTTTAAATGCCCTTCCACCAACATAACCGAGCCTTACAGAGTTAGACCCCGCCGGTGATAGAACCCGCGACCTCTTGATGTGAAACTAATAGAGTTAACCTAAGCCACAGAGGCTGTTTTCCTTTTTAAATGCCCTTCCACCAACCAAACCGAGCCTTACAGAGTTAGACCCCGCCGGTGATAGAACCCGCGACCTCTTGATGTGAAACTAATAGAGTTAACCTAAGCCACAGAGGCTGTTTTCCTTTTTAAATGCCCTTCCACCAACCAAACCGAGCCTTACAGAGTTAGACCCCGCCGGTGATAGAACCCGCGACCTCTTGATGTGAAACTAATAGAGTTAACCTAAGCCACAGAGGCTGTTTTCCTTTTTAAATGCCCTTCCACCAACCAAACCGAGCCTTACAGAGTTAGACCCCGCCGGTGATAGAACCCGCGACCTCTTGATGTGAAACTAATAGAGTTAACCTAAGCCACAGAGGCTGTTTTCCTTTTTAAATGCCCTTCCACCAACCAAACCGAGCCTTACAGAGTTAGACCCCGCCGGTGATAGAACCCGCGACCTCTTGATGTGAAACTAATAGAGTTAACCTAAGCCACAGAGGCTGTTTTCCTTTTTAAATGCCCTTCCACCAACCAAACCGAGCCTTACAGAGTTAGACCCCGCCGGTGATAGAACCCGCGACCTCTTGATGTGAAACTAATAGAGTTAACCTAAGCCACAGAGGCTGTTTTCCTTTTTAAATGCCCTTCCACCAACCAAACCGAGCCTTACAGAGTTAGACCCCGCCGGTGATAGAACCCGCGACCTCTTGATGTGAAACTAATAGAGTTAACCTAAGCCACAGAGGCTGTTTTCCTTTTTAAATGCCCTTCCACCAACCAAACCGAGCCTTACAGAGTTAGACCCCGCCGGTGATAGAACCCGCGACCTCTTGATGTGAAACTAATAGAGTTAACCTAAGCCACAGAGGCTGTTTTCCTTTTTAAATGCCCTTCCACCAACCAAACCGAGCCTTACAGAGTTAGACCCCGCCGGTGATAGAACCCGCGACCTCTTGATGTGAAACTAATAGAGTTAACCTAAGCCACAGAGGCTGTTTTCCTTTTTAAATGCCCTTCCACCAACCAAACCGAGCCTTACAGAGTTAGACCCCGCCGGTGATAGAACCCGCGACCTCTTGATGTGAAACTAATAGAGTTAACCTAAGCCACAGAGGCTGTTTTCCTTTTTAAATGCCCTTCCACCAACCAAACCGAGCCTTACAGAGTTAGACCCCGCCGGTGATAGAACCCGCGACCTCTTGATGTGAAACTAATAGAGTTAACCTAAGCCACAGAGGCTGTTTTCCTTTTTAAATGCCCTTCCACCAACCAAACCGAGCCTTACAGAGTTAGACCCCGCCGGTGATAGAACCCGCGACCTCTTGATGTGAAACTAATAGAGTTAACCTAAGCCACAGAGGCTGTTTTCCTTTTTAAATGCCCTTCCACCAACCAAACCGAGCCTTACAGAGTTAGACCCCGCCGGTGATAGAACCCGCGACCTCTTGATGTGAAACTAATAGAGTTAACCTAAGCCACAGAGGCTGTTTTCCTTTTAAATGCCCTTCCACCAACCAAACCGAGCCTTACAGAGTTAGACCCCGCCGGTGATAGAACCCGCGACCTCTTGATGTGAAACTAATAGAGTTAACCTAAGCCACAGAGGCTGTTTTCCTTTTTAAATGCCCTTCCACCAACCAAACCGAGCCTTACAGAGTTAGACCCCGCCGGTGATAGAACCCGCGACCTCTTGATGTGAAACTAATAGAGTTAACCTAAGCCACAGAGGCTGTTTTCCTTTTTAAATGCCCTTCCACCAACCAAACCGAGCCTTACAGAGTTAGACCCCGCCGGTGATAGAACCCGCGACCTCTTGATGTGAAACTAATAGAGTTAACCTAAGCCACAGAGGCTGTTTTCCTTTTTAAATGCCCTTCCACCAACCAAACCGAGCCTTACAGAGTTAGACCCCGCCGGTGATAGAACCCGCGACCTCTTGATGTGAAACTAATAGAGTTAACCTAAGCCACAGAGGCTGTTTTCCTTTTTAAATGCCCTTCCACCAACCAAACCGAGCCTTACAGAGTTAGACCCCGCCGGTGATAGAACCCGCGACCTCTTGATGTGAAACTAATAGAGTTAACCTAAGCCACAGAGGCTGTTTTCCTTTTTAAATGCCCTTCCACCAACCAAACCGAGCCTTACAGAGTTAGACCCCGCCGGTGATAGAACCCGCGACCTCTTGATGTGAAACTAATAGAGTTAACCTAAGCCACAGAGGCTGTTTTCCTTTTTAAATGCCCTTCCACCAACCAAACCGAGCCTTACAGAGTTAGACCCCGCCGGTGATAGAACCCGCGACCTCTTGATGTGAAACTAATAGAGTTAACCTAAGCCACAGAGGCTGTTTTCCTTTTTAAATGCCCTTCCACCAACCAAACCGAGCCTTACAGAGTTAGACCCCGCCGGTGATAGAACCCGCGACCTCTTGATGTGAAACTAATAGAGTTAACCTAAGCCACAGAGGCTGTTTTCCTTTTTAAATGCCCTTCCACCAACCAAACCGAGCCTTACAGAGTTAGACCCCGCCGGTGATAGAACCCGCGACCTCTTGATGTGAAACTAATAGAGTTAACCTAAGCCACAGAGGCTGTTTTCCTTTTTAAATGCCCTTCCACCAACCAAACCGAGCCTTACAGAGTTAGACCCCCGCCGTGATAGAACCCGCGACCTCTTGATGTGAAACTAATAGAGTTAACCTAAGCCACAGAGGCTGTTTTCCTTTTTAAATGCCCTTCCACCAACCAAACCGAGCCTTACAGAGTTAGACCCCGCCGGTGATAGAACCCGCGACCTCTTGATGTGAAACTAATAGAGTTAACCTAAGCCACAGAGGCTGTTTTCCTTTTTAAATGCCCTTCCACCAACCAAACCGAGCCTTACAGAGT
>OX369305.1:11897565-11972969 GCA_947284805.1 Coleophora flavipennella
AAATGCCCTTCCACCAACCAAACCGAGCCTTACAGAGTTAGACCCCGCCGGTGATAGAACCCGCGACCTCTTGATGTGAAACTAATAGAGTTAACCTAAGCCACAGAGGCTGTTTTCCTTTTAAATGCCTTCCACCAACCAAACCGAGCCTTACAGAGTTAGACCCCGCGGTGATAGAACCCGCGACCTCTTGATGTGAAACTAATAGAGTTAACCTAAGCCACAGAGGCTGTTTTCCTTTTTAAATGCCCTTCCACCAACCAAACCGAGCCTTACAGAGTTAGACCCCGCCGGTGATAGAACCCGCGACCTCTTGATGTGAAACTAATAGAGTTAACCTAAGCCACAGAGGCTGTTTTCCTTTTAAATGCCCTTCCACCAACCAAACCGAGCCTTACAGAGTTAGACCCCGCCGGTGATAGAACCCGCGACCTCTTGATGTGAAACTAATAGAGTTAACCTAAGCCACAGAGGCTGTTTTCCTTTTTAAATGCCCTTCCACCAACCAAACCGAGCCTTACAGAGTTAGACCCCGCCGGTGATAGAACCCGCGACCTCTTGATGTGAAACTAATAGAGTTAACCTAAGCCACAGAGGCTGTTTTCCTTTTTAAATGCCCTTCCACCAACCAAACCGAGCCTTACAGAGTTAGACCCCGCCGGTGATAGAACCCGCGACCTCTTGATGTGAAACTAATAGAGTTAACCTAAGCCACAGAGGCTGTTTTCCTTTTTAAATGCCCTTCCACCAACCAAACCGAGCCTTACAGAGTTAGACCCCGCCGGTGATAGAACCCGCGACCTCTTGATGTGAAACTAATAGAGTTAACCTAAGCCACAGAGGCTGTTTTCCTTTTTAAATGCCCTTCCACCAACCAAACCGAGCCTTACAGAGTTAGACCCCGCCGGTGATAGAACCCCGCGACCTCTTGATGTGAAACTAATAGAGTTAACCTAAGCCACAGAGGCTGTTTTCCTTTTTAAATGCCCTCCACCAACCAAACCGAGCCTTACAGAGTTAGACCCCGCCGGTGATAGAACCCGCGACCTCTTGATGTGAAACTAATAGAGTTAACCTAAGCCACAGAGGCTGTTTTCCTTTTTAAATGCCCTTCCACCAACCAAACCGAGCCTTACAGAGTTAGACCCCGCCGGTGATAGAACCCGCGACCTCTTGATGTGAAACTAATAGAGTTAACCTAAGCCACAGAGGCTGTTTTCCTTTTTAAATGCCCTTCCACCAACCAAACCGAGCCTTACAGAGTTAGACCCCGCCGGTGATAGAACCCGCGACCTCTTGATGTGAAACTAATAGAGTTAACCTAAGCCACAGAGGCTGTTTTCCTTTTTAAATGCCCTTCCACCAACCAAACCGAGCCTTACAGAGTTAGACCCCGCCGGTGATAGAACCCGCGACCTCTTGATGTGAAACTAATAGAGTTAACCTAAGCCACAGAGGCTGTTTTCCTTTTTAAATGCCCTTCCACCAACCAAACCGAGCCTTACAGAGTTAGACCCCGCCGGTGATAGAACCCGCGACCTCTTGATGTGAAACTAATAGAGTTAACCTAAGCCACAGAGGCTGTTTTCCTTTTTAAATGCCCTTCCACCAACCAAACCGAGCCTTACAGAGTTAGACCCCGCCGGTGATAGAACCCGCGACCTCTTGATGTGAAACTAATAGAGTTAACCTAAGCCACAGAGGCTGTTTTCCTTTTTAAATGCCCTTCCACCAACCAAACCGAGCCTTACAGAGTTAGACCCCGCCGGTGATAGAACCCGCGACCTCTTGATGTGAAACTAATAGAGTTAACCTAAGCCACAGAGGCTGTTTTCCTTTTAAATGCCCTTCCACCAACCAAACCGAGCCTTACAGAGTTAGACCCCGCCGGTGATAGAACCCGCGACCTCTTGATGTGAAACTAATAGAGTTAACCTAAGCCACAGAGGCTGTTTTCCTTTTTAAATGCCCTTCCACCAACCAAACCGAGCCTTACAGAGTTAGACCCCGCCGGTGATAGAACCCGCGACCTCTTGATGTGAAACTAATAGAGTTAACCTAAGCCACAGAGGCTGTTTTCCTTTTTAAATGCCCTTCCACCAACCAAACCGAGCCTTACAGAGTTAGACCCCGCCGGTGATAGAACCCGCGACCTCTTGATGTGAAACTAATAGAGTTAACCTAAGCCACAGAGGCTGTTTTCCTTTTTAAATGCCCTTCCACCAACCAAACCGAGCCTTACAGAGTTAGACCCCGCCGGTGATAGAACCCGCGACCTCTTGATGTGAAACTAATAGAGTTAACCTAAGCCACAGAGGCTGTTTTCCTTTTTAAATGCCCTTCCACCAACCAAACCGAGCCTTACAGAGTTAGACCCCGCCGGTGATAGAACCCGCGACCTCTTGATGTGAAACTAATAGAGTTAACCTAAGCCACAGAGGCTGTTTTCCTTTTTAAATGCCCTTCCACCAACCAAACCGAGCCTTACAGAGTTAGACCCCCCGCCCGGTGATAGAACCCGCGACCTCTTGATGTGAAACTAATAGAGTTAACCTAAGCCACAGAGGCTGTTTTCCTTTTTAAATGCCCTTCCACCAACCAAACCGAGCCTTACAGAGTTAGACCCCGCCGGTGATAGAACCCGCGACCTCTTGATGTGAAACTAATAGAGTTAACCTAAGCCACAGAGGCTGTTTTCCTTTTTAAATGCCCTTCCACCAACCAAACCGAGCCTTACAGAGTTAGACCCCCCGCCCGGTGATAGAACCCGCGACCTCTTGATGTGAAACTAATAGAGTTAACCTAAGCCACAGAGGCTGTTTCCTTTTTAAATGCCCTTCCACCAACCAAACCGAGCCTTACAGAGTTAGACCCCCCGCCGGTGATAGAACCCGCGACCTCTTGATGTGAAACTAATAGAGTTAACCTAAGCCACAGAGGCTGTTTTCCTTTTTAAATGCCCTTCCACCAACCAAACCGAGCCTTACAGAGTTAGACCCCGCGGTGATAGAACCCGCGACCTCTTGATGTGAAACTAATAGAGTTAACCTAAGCCACAGAGGCTGTTTTCCTTTTTAAATGCCCTTCCACCAACCAAACCGAGCCTTACAGAGTTAGACCCCGCCGGTGATAGAACCCGCGACCTCTTGATGTGAAACTAATAGAGTTAACCTAAGCCACAGAGGCTGTTTTCCTTTTAAATGCCCTTCCACCAACCAAACCGAGCCTTACAGAGTTAGACCCCGCCGGTGATAGAACCCGCGACCTCTTGATGTGAAACTAATAGAGTTAACCTAAGCCACAGAGGCTGTTTTCCTTTTTAAATGCCCTTCCACCAACCAAACCGAGCCTTACAGAGTTAGACCCCGCCGGTGATAGAACCCGCGACCTCTTGATGTGAAACTAATAGAGTTAACCTAAGCCACAGAGGCTGTTTTCCTTTTTAAATGCCCTTCCACCAACCAAACCGAGCCTTACAGAGTTAGACCCCGCCGGTGATAGAACCCGCGACCTCTTGATGTGAAACTAATAGAGTTAACCTAAGCCACAGAGGCTGTTTTCCTTTTTAAATGCCCTTCCACCAACCAAACCGAGCCTTACAGAGTTAGACCCCGCCGGTGATAGAACCCGCGACCTCTTGATGTGAAACTAATAGAGTTAACCTAAGCCACAGAGGCTGTTTTCCTTTTTAAATGCCCTTCCACCAACCAAACCGAGCCTTACAGAGTTAGACCCCGCCGGTGATAGAACCCGCGACCTCTTGATGTGAAACTAATAGAGTTAACCTAAGCCACAGAGGCTGTTTTCCTTTTTAAATGCCCTTCCACCAACCAAACCGAGCCTTACAGAGTTAGACCCCCGCCGGTGATAGAACCCGCGACCTCTTGATGTGAAACTAATAGAGTTAACCTAAGCCACAGAGGCTGTTTTCCTTTTTAAATGCCCTTCCACCAACCAAACCGAGCCTTACAGAGTTAGACCCCGCCGGTGATAGAACCCGCGACCTCTTGATGTGAAACTAATAGAGTTAACCTAAGCCACAGAGGCTGTTTTCCTTTTTAAATGCCCTTCCACCAACCAAACCGAGCCTTACAGAGTTAGACCCCGCCGGTGATAGAACCCGCGACCTCTTGATGTGAAACTAATAGAGTTAACCTAAGCCACAGAGGCTGTTTTCCTTTTTAAATGCCCTTCCACCAACCAAACCGAGCCTTACAGAGTTAGACCCCGCCGGTGATAGAACCCGCGACCTCTTGATGTGAAACTAATAGAGTTAACCTAAGCCACAGAGGCTGTTTTCCTTTTTAAATGCCCTTCCACCAACCAAACCGAGCCTTACAGAGTTAGACCCCCGCCGGTGATAGAACCCGCGACCTCTTGATGTGAAACTAATAGAGTTAACCTAAGCCACAGAGGCTGTTTTCCTTTTAAATGCCCTTCCACCAACCAAACCGAGCCTTACAGAGTTAGACCCCGCCGGTGATAGAACCCGCGACCTCTTGATGTGAAACTAATAGAGTTAACCTAAGCCACAGAGGCTGTTTTCCTTTTTAAATGCCCTTCCACCAACCAAACCGAGCCTTACAGAGTTAGACCCCGCCGGTGATAGAACCCGCGACCTCTTGATGTGAAACTAATAGAGTTAACCTAAGCCACAGAGGCTGTTTTCCTTTTTAAATGCCCTTCCACCAACCAAACCGAGCCTTACAGAGTTAGACCCCGCCGGTGATAGAACCCGCGACCTCTTGATGTGAAACTAATAGAGTTAACCTAAGCCACAGAGGCTGTTTTCCTTTTTAAATGCCCTTCCACCAACCAAACCGAGCCTTACAGAGTTAGACCCCGCCGGTGATAGAACCCGCGACCTCTTGATGTGAAACTAATAGAGTTAACCTAAGCCACAGAGGCTGTTTTCCTTTTTAAATGCCCTTCCACCAACCAAACCGAGCCTTACAGAGTTAGACCCCGCCGGTGATAGAACCCGCGACCTCTTGATGTGAAACTAATAGAGTTAACCTAAGCCACAGAGGCTGTTTTCCTTTTTAAATGCCCTTCCACCAACCAAACCGAGCCTTACAGAGTTAGACCCCGCCGGTGATAGAACCCGCGACCTCTTGATGTGAAACTAATAGAGTTAACCTAAGCCACAGAGGCTGTTTTCCTTTTTAAATGCCCTTCCACCAACCAAACCGAGCCTTACAGAGTTAGACCCCGCCGGTGATAGAACCCGCGACCTCTTGATGTGAAACTAATAGAGTTAACCTAAGCCACAGAGGCTGTTTTCCTTTTTAAATGCCCTTCCACCAACCAAACCGAGCCTTACAGAGTTAGACCCCGCCGGTGATAGAACCCGCGACCTCTTGATGTGAAACTAATAGAGTTAACCTAAGCCACAGAGGCTGTTTTCCTTTTTAAATGCCCTTCCACCAACCAAACCGAGCCTTACAGAGTTAGACCCCCGCCGGTGATAGAACCCGCGACCTCTTGATGTGAAACTAATAGAGTTAACCTAAGCCACAGAGGCTGTTTTCCTTTTTAAATGCCCTTCCACCAACCAAACCGAGCCTTACAGAGTTAGACCCCGCCGGTGATAGAACCCGCGACCTCTTGATGTGAAACTAATAGAGTTAACCTAAGCCACAGAGGCTGTTTTCCTTTTTAAATGCCCTTCCACCAACCAAACCGAGCCTTACAGAGTTAGACCCCGCCGGTGATAGAACCCGCGACCTCTTGATGTGAAACTAATAGAGTTAACCTAAGCCACAGAGGCTGTTTTCCTTTTTAAATGCCCTTCCACCAACCAAACCGAGCCTTACAGAGTTAGACCCCGCCGGTGATAGAACCCGCGACCTCTTGATGTGAAACTAATAGAGTTAACCTAAGCCACAGAGGCTGTTTTCCTTTTTAAATGCCCTTCCACCAACCAAACCGAGCCTTACAGAGTTAGACCCCGCCGGTGATAGAACCCGCGACCTCTTGATGTGAAACTAATAGAGTTAACCTAAGCCACAGAGGCTGTTTTCCTTTTTAAATGCCCTTCCACCAACCAAACCGAGCCTTACAGAGTTAGACCCCGCCGGTGATAGAACCCGCGACCTCTTGATGTGAAACTAATAGAGTTAACCTAAGCCACAGAGGCTGTTTTCCTTTTTAAATGCCCTTCCACCAACCAAACCGAGCCTTACAGAGTTAGACCCCGCCGGTGATAGAACCCGCGACCTCTTGATGTGAAACTAATAGAGTTAACCTAAGCCACAGAGGCTGTTTTCCTTTTTAAATGCCCTTCCACCAACCAAACCGAGCCTTACAGAGTTAGACCCCGCCGGTGATAGAACCCGCGACCTCTTGATGTGAAACTAATAGAGTTAACCTAAGCCACAGAGGCTGTTTTCCTTTTTAAATGCCCTTCCACCAACCAAACCGAGCCTTACAGAGTTAGACCCCCGCCGGTGATAGAACCCGCGACCTCTTGATGTGAAACTAATAGAGTTAACCTAAGCCACAGAGGCTGTTTTCCTTTTTAAATGCCCTTCCACCAACCAAACCGAGCCTTACAGAGTTAGACCCCGCCGGTGATAGAACCCGCGACCTCTTGATGTGAAACTAATAGAGTTAACCTAAGCCACAGAGGCTGTTTTCCTTTTTAAATGCCCTTCCACCAACCAAACCGAGCCTTACAGAGTTAGACCCACCGCCCGGTGATAGAACCCGCGACCTCTTGATGTGAAACTAATAGAGTTAACCTAAGCCACAGAGGCTGTTTTCCTTTTTAAATGCCCTTCCACCAACCAAACCGAGCCTTACAGAGTTAGACCCCGCCGGTGATAGAACCCGCGACCTCTTGATGTGAAACTAATAGAGTTAACCTAAGCCACAGAGGCTGTTTTCCTTTTTAAATGCCCTTCCACCAACCAAACCGAGCCTTACAGAGTTAGACCCCGCCGGTGATAGAACCCGCGACCTCTTGATGTGAAACTAATAGAGTTAACCTAAGCCACAGAGGCTGTTTTCCTTTTTAAATGCCCTTCCACCAACCAAACCGAGCCTTACAGAGTTAGACCCCGCCGGTGATAGAACCCGCGACCTCTTGATGTGAAACTAATAGAGTTAACCTAAGCCACAGAGGCTGTTTTCCTTTTTAAATGCCCTTCCACCAACCAAACCGAGCCTTACAGAGTTAGACCCCGCCGGTGATAGAACCCGCGACCTCTTGATGTGAAACTAATAGAGTTAACCTAAGCCACAGAGGCTGTTTTCCTTTTTAAATGCCCTTCCACCAACCAAACCGAGCCTTACAGAGTTAGACCCCCCGCCGGTGATAGAACCCGCGACCTCTTGATGTGAAACTAATAGAGTTAACCTAAGCCACAGAGGCTGTTTTCCTTTTTAAATGCCCTTCCACCAACCAAACCGAGCCTTACAGAGTTAGACCCCGCCGGTGATAGAACCCGCGACCTCTTGATGTGAAACTAATAGAGTTAACCTAAGCCACAGAGGCTGTTTTCCTTTTTAAATGCCCTTCCACCAACCAAACCGAGCCTTACAGAGTTAGACCCCGCCGGTGATAGAACCCGCGACCTCTTGATGTGAAACTAATAGAGTTAACCTAAGCCACAGAGGCTGTTTTCCTTTTTAAATGCCCTTCCACCAACCAAACCGAGCCTTACAGAGTTAGACCCACCGCACCGGTGATAGAACCCGCGACCTCTTGATGTGAAACTAATAGAGTTAACCTAAGCCACAGAGGCTGTTTTCCTTTTTAAATGCCCTTCCACCAACCAAACCGAGCCTTACAGAGTTAGACCCCGCCGGTGATAGAACCCGCGACCTCTTGATGTGAAACTAATAGAGTTAACCTAAGCCACAGAGGCTGTTTTCCTTTTTAAATGCCCTTCCACCAACCAAACCGAGCCTTACAGAGTTAGACCCCGCCGGTGATAGAACCCGCGACCTCTTGATGTGAAACTAATAGAGTTAACCTAAGCCACAGAGGCTGTTTTCCTTTTTAAATGCCCTTCCACCAACCAAACCGAGCCTTACAGAGTTAGACCCCGCCGGTGATAGAACCCGCGACCTCTTGATGTGAAACTAATAGAGTTAACCTAAGCCACAGAGGCTGTTTTCCTTTTTAAATGCCCTTCCACCAACCAAACCGAGCCTTACAGAGTTAGACCCCGCCGGTGATAGAACCCGCGACCTCTTGATGTGAAACTAATAGAGTTAACCTAAGCCACAGAGGCTGTTTTCCTTTTTAAATGCCCTTCCACCAACCAAACCGAGCCTTACAGAGTTAGACCCCGCCGGTGATAGAACCCGCGACCTCTTGATGTGAAACTAATAGAGTTAACCTAAGCCACAGAGGCTGTTTTCCTTTTTAAATGCCCTTCCACCAACCAAACCGAGCCTTACAGAGTTAGACCCCGCCGGTGATAGAACCCGCGACCTCTTGATGTGAAACTAATAGAGTTAACCTAAGCCACAGAGGCTGTTTTCCTTTTTAAATGCCCTTCCACCAACCAAACCGAGCCTTACAGAGTTAGACCCCCGCCGGTGATAGAACCCGCGACCTCTTGATGTGAAACTAATAGAGTTAACCTAAGCCACAGAGGCTGTTTTCCTTTTTAAATGCCCTTCCACCAACCAAACCGAGCCTTACAGAGTTAGACCCCGCCGGTGATAGAACCCGCGACCTCTTGATGTGAAACTAATAGAGTTAACCTAAGCCACAGAGGCTGTTTTCCTTTTTAAATGCCCTTCCACCAACCAAACCGAGCCTTACAGAGTTAGACCCCCGCCGGTGATAGAACCCGCGACCTCTTGATGTGAAACTAATAGAGTTAACCTAAGCCACAGAGGCTGTTTTCCTTTTTAAATGCCCTTCCACCAACCAAACCGAGCCTTACAGAGTTAGACCCCGCCGGTGATAGAACCCGCGACCTCTTGATGTGAAACTAATAGAGTTAACCTAAGCCACAGAGGCTGTTTTCCTTTTTAAATGCCCTTCCACCAACCAAACCGAGCCTTACAGAGTTAGACCCCGCCGGTGATAGAACCCGCGACCTCTTGATGTGAAACTAATAGAGTTAACCTAAGCCACAGAGGCTGTTTTCCTTTTTAAATGCCCTTCCACCAACCAAACCGAGCCTTACAGAGTTAGACCCCGCCGGTGATAGAACCCGCGACCTCTTGATGTGAAACTAATAGAGTTAACCTAAGCCACAGAGGCTGTTTTCCTTTTTAAATGCCCTTCCACCAACCAAACCGAGCCTTACAGAGTTAGACCCCGCCGGTGATAGAACCCGCGACCTCTTGATGTGAAACTAATAGAGTTAACCTAAGCCACAGAGGCTGTTTTCCTTTTTAAATGCCCTTCCACCAACCAAACCGAGCCTTACAGAGTTAGACCCCGCCGGTGATAGAACCCGCGACCTCTTGATGTGAAACTAATAGAGTTAACCTAAGCCACAGAGGCTGTTTTCCTTTTTAAATGCCCTTCCACCAACCAAACCGAGCCTTACAGAGTTAGACCCCGCCGGTGATAGAACCCGCGACCTCTTGATGTGAAACTAATAGAGTTAACCTAAGCCACAGAGGCTGTTTTCCTTTTAAAATGCCCTTCCACCAACCAAACCGAGCCTTACAGAGTTAGACCCCGCCGGTGATAGAACCCGCGACCTCTTGATGTGAAACTAATAGAGTTAACCTAAGCCACAGAGGCTGTTTTCCTTTTTAAATGCCCTTCCACCAACCAAACCGAGCCTTACAGAGTTAGACCCCGCCGGTGATAGAACCCGCGACCTCTTGATGTGAAACTAATAGAGTTAACCTAAGCCACAGAGGCTGTTTTCCTTTTTAAATGCCCTTCCACCAACCAAACCGAGCCTTACAGAGTTAGACCCCGCCGGTGATAGAACCCGCGACCTCTTGATGTGAAACTAATAGAGTTAACCTAAGCCACAGAGGCTGTTTTCCTTTTTAAATGCCCTTCCACCAACCAAACCGAGCCTTACAGAGTTAGACCCCGCCGGTGATAGAACCCGCGACCTCTTGATGTGAAACTAATAGAGTTAACCTAAGCCACAGAGGCTGTTTTCCTTTTTAAATGCCCTTCCACCAACCAAACCGAGCCTTACAGAGTTAGACCCCGCCGGTGATAGAACCCGCGACCTCTTGATGTGAAACTAATAGAGTTAACCTAAGCCACAGAGGCTGTTTTCCTTTTTAAATGCCCTTCCACCAACCAAACCGAGCCTTACAGAGTTAGACCCCGCCGGTGATAGAACCCGCGACCTCTTGATGTGAAACTAATAGAGTTAACCTAAGCCACAGAGGCTGTTTTCCTTTTTAAATGCCCTTCCACCAACCAAACCGAGCCTTACAGAGTTAGACCCCGCCGGTGATAGAACCCGCGACCTCTTGATGTGAAACTAATAGAGTTAACCTAAGCCACAGAGGCTGTTTTCCTTTTTAAATGCCCTTCCACCAACCAAACCGAGCCTTACAGAGTTAGACCCCGCCGGTGATAGAACCCGCGACCTCTTGATGTGAAACTAATAGAGTTAACCTAAGCCACAGAGGCTGTTTTCCTTTTTAAATGCCCTTCCACCAACCAAACCGAGCCTTACAGAGTTAGACCCCGCCGGTGATAGAACCCGCGACCTCTTGATGTGAAACTAATAGAGTTAACCTAAGCCACAGAGGCTGTTTTCCTTTTTAAATGCCCTTCCACCAACCAAACCGAGCCTTACAGAGTTAGACCCCCGCCGGTGATAGAACCCGCGACCTCTTGATGTGAAACTAATAGAGTTAACCTAAGCCACAGAGGCTGTTTTCCTTTTTAAATGCCCTTCCACCAACCAAACCGAGCCTTACAGAGTTAGACCCCGCCGGTGATAGAACCCGCGACCTCTTGATGTGAAACTAATAGAGTTAACCTAAGCCACAGAGGCTGTTTTCCTTTTTAAATGCCCTTCCACCAACCAAACCGAGCCTTACAGAGTTAGACCCCGCCGGTGATAGAACCCGCGACCTCTTGATGTGAAACTAATAGAGTTAACCTAAGCCACAGAGGCTGTTTTCCTTTTTAAATGCCCTTCCACCAACCAAACCGAGCCTTACAGAGTTAGACCCCGCCGGTGATAGAACCCGCGACCTCTTGATGTGAAACTAATAGAGTTAACCTAAGCCACAGAGGCTGTTTTCCTTTTTAAATGCCCTTCCACCAACCAAACCGAGCCTTACAGAGTTAGAGCCCGCCGGTGATAGAACCCGCGACCTCTTGATGTGAAACTAATAGAGTTAACCTAAGCCACAGAGGCTGTTTTCCTTTTTAAATGCCCTTCCACCAACCAAACCGAGCCTTACAGAGTTAGACCCCACCGCACCGGTGATAGAACCCGCGACCTCTTGATGTGAAACTAATAGAGTTAACCTAAGCCACAGAGGCTGTTTTCCTTTTTAAATGCCCTTCCACCAACCAAACCGAGCCTTACAGAGTTAGACCCCGCCGGTGATAGAACCCGCGACCTCTTGATGTGAAACTAATAGAGTTAACCTAAGCCACAGAGGCTGTTTTCCTTTTTAAATGCCCTTCCACCAACCAAACCGAGCCTTACAGAGTTAGACCCCACCGCACCGGTGATAGAACCCGCGACCTCTTGATGTGAAACTAATAGAGTTAACCTAAGCCACAGAGGCTGTTTTCCTTTTTAAATGCCCTTCCACCAACCAAACCGAGCCTTACAGAGTTAGACCCCGCCGGTGATAGAACCCGCGACCTCTTGATGTGAAACTAATAGAGTTAACCTAAGCCACAGAGGCTGTTTTCCTTTTTAAATGCCCTTCCACCAACCAAACCGAGCCTTACAGAGTTAGACCCCGCCGGTGATAGAACCCGCGACCTCTTGATGTGAAACTAATAGAGTTAACCTAAGCCACAGAGGCTGTTTTCCTTTTTAAATGCCCTTCCACCAACCAAACCGAGCCTTACAGAGTTAGACCCCGCCGGTGATAGAACCCGCGACCTCTTGATGTGAAACTAATAGAGTTAACCTAAGCCACAGAGGCTGTTTTCCTTTTTAAATGCCCTTCCACCAACCAAACCGAGCCTTACAGAGTTAGACCCCGCCGGTGATAGAACCCGCGACCTCTTGATGTGAAACTAATAGAGTTAACCTAAGCCACAGAGGCTGTTTTCCTTTTTAAATGCCCTTCCACCATCCAAACCGAGCCTTACAGAGTTAGACCCCACCGCACCGGTGATAGAACCCGCGACCTCTTGATGTGAAACTAATAGAGTTAACCTAAGCCACAGAGGCTGTTTTCCTTTTTAAATGCCCTTCCACCAACCAAACCGAGCCTTACAGAGTTAGACCCCGCCGGTGATAGAACCCGCGACCTCTTGATGTGAAACTAATAGAGTTAACCTAAGCCACAGAGGCTGTTTTCCTTTTTAAATGCCCTTCCACCAACCAAACCGAGCCTTACAGAGTTAGACCCCACCGCACCGGTGATAGAACCCGCGACCTCTTGATGTGAAACTAATAGAGTTAACCTAAGCCACAGAGGCTGTTTTCCTTTTTAAATGCCCTTCCACCAACCAAACCGAGCCTTACAGAGTTAGACCCCGCCGGTGATAGAACCCGCGACCTCTTGATGTGAAACTAATAGAGTTAACCTAAGCCACAGAGGCTGTTTTCCTTTTTAAATGCCCTTCCACC
Source organism: Coleophora flavipennella (assembly GCA_947284805.1). NCBI lineage: Eukaryota > Metazoa > Arthropoda > Insecta > Lepidoptera > Coleophoridae > Coleophora > Coleophora flavipennella. The sequence continues at coordinate 11,910,285 of OX369305.1, forward strand.
AACCAAACCGAGCCTTACAGAGTTAGACCCCGCCGGTGATAGAACCCGCGACCTCTTGATGTGAAACTAATAGAGTTAACCTAAGCCACAGAGGCTGTTTTCCTTTTTAAATGCCCTTCCACCAACCAAACCGAGCCTTACAGAGTTAGACCCCACCGCACCGGTGATAGAACCCGCGACCTCTTGATGTGAAACTAATAGAGTTAACCTAAGCCACAGAGGCTGTTTTCCTTTTTAAATGCCCTTCCACCAACCAAACCGAGCCTTACAGAGTTAGACCCCGCCGGTGATAGAACCCGCGACCTCTTGATGTGAAACTAATAGAGTTAACCTAAGCCACAGAGGCTGTTTTCCTTTTTAAATGCCCTTCCACCAACCAAACCGAGCCTTACAGAGTTAGACCCCACCGCACCGGTGATAGAACCCGCGACCTCTTGATGTGAAACTAATAGAGTTAACCTAAGCCACAGAGGCTGTTTTCCTTTTTAAATGCCCTTCCACCAACCAAACCGAGCCTTACAGAGTTAGACCCCGCCGGTGATAGAACCCGCGACCTCTTGATGTGAAACTAATAGAGTTAACCTAAGCCACAGAGGCTGTTTTCCTTTTTAAATGCCCTTCCACCAACCAAACCGAGCCTTACAGAGTTAGACCCCACCGCACCGGTGATAGAACCCGCGACCTCTTGATGTGAAACTAATAGAGTTAACCTAAGCCACAGAGGCTGTTTTCCTTTTTAAATGCCCTTCCACCAACCAAACCGAGCCTTACAGAGTTAGACCCCGCCGGTGATAGAACCCGCGACCTCTTGATGTGAAACTAATAGAGTTAACCTAAGCCACAGAGGCTGTTTTCCTTTTTAAATGCCCTTCCACCAACCAAACCGAGCCTTACAGAGTTAGACCCCACCGCACCGGTGATAGAACCCGCGACCTCTTGATGTGAAACTAATAGAGTTAACCTAAGCCACAGAGGCTGTTTTCCTTTTTAAATGCCCTTCCACCAACCAAACCGAGCCTTACAGAGTTAGACCCCGCCGGTGATAGAACCCGCGACCTCTTGATGTGAAACTAATAGAGTTAACCTAAGCCACAGAGGCTGTTTTCCTTTTTAAATGCCCTTCCACCAACCAAACCGAGCCTTACAGAGTTAGACCCCGCCGGTGATAGAACCCGCGACCTCTTGATGTGAAACTAATAGAGTTAACCTAAGCCACAGAGGCTGTTTTCCTTTTTAACCAACCAAACCGAGCCTTACAGAGTTAGACCCCGCCGGTGATAGAACCCGCGACCTCTTGATGTGAAACTAATAGAGTTAACCTAAGCCACAGAGGCTGTTTTCCTTTTTAAAACAGAGTAAAGTTTATAGCATTGCTGATTGAAATCAATCATTTAAAATTTTATGGAAATTAGGAAATCCTAATTTCCATAAAATTTAAAATGATTCCTGTTGGTTGTCGGTAGCTGTGTAGATAAATCAACGACAAAAGGTGTTAAAATGAAATACGTTACGTTCCTCCATCTAAAAATACTCTAAGGTTTTTATTTCTAACAAGTTTAGTATAGCCAAAGAGGAGGGACTAATAGCGAAAATACATTTGCTTGCTAAAATATTGATTAATCTTTTTGTACAGACTGTGCCCAATCTTCCAAGTGTCGAACGTGTCGGGAGAAAACTTGGAGCTGCTGACGATGTTCCTGAACTTGCTGAAGACGCGCATGCCCAGCCAGGACGACAAGCCTGCCGAGTTCCAGATAGATGACACCTACTCCGTACCAGTGAGTTTGTGTTTGTAGTTTCTCTAACACAAGTTTCATTCAGATCAACGCTAACGATGCCTATTCCCTCGAAATGCAAATACACATTCATTGGACGAAAGTGTCATTATTTTTTTTCCACACAATTAATAAGCCCTTGGCATCATCTTAATTCTCACCACCGGCAAACATCAATGCTGTTAACATTAATGTTTGGCGGCAAGACTTAGATAGATAAGACGGTGGTCGCTAACTAGGTGGGCTTGAAAAATGCCCTACCACCAACCAAATCGAGTGTTACAAAGGTAGACTCCCGGCGGAGTCCGGCGAACCCGCGACATCCTGGTGTGAAGCTAATTGACTAGCTAATACGCCACGGATGTGGTTGAAGTTGAAGCACCTACTGTATCTCAAACCCGGCCGTGGCTGAATCTAACATACTAACTAATGTGGCCGTCCAGAGAATGCTGATTTGACATATGCTAGTTTGACGTAACTAGTGATGTGCCCATAGACATCCATAGTAAATCCTATGTACCTATCATGTAGATGTAACATATAACGAAGTAAAATAGTCATTTCCAAAACAGTGGGATAATATATTTCCAAATTTGTGGACCGTCGATATTAGGGGTGTTAATCAGTGAAGGGGGTGGAAAATAAGAAAAATTGTGTTGCGGGAACTAATTAGTACCGGCTCGGTTTGCTAAATGGACGTCTCGGGTAAAATGGCTTGTTTTATGCTCTTGTTGTACAATCTACTATTGTTATTACTTAAACATATCACTTTTATGCCTGAAACTTTTATGGTTGGTTGATTGACGCAACAAGAATTAATTATTGGTGTGATAATAAATTCATAATATTTTTACAAATCTATATGTTACAAATACGTTATCAATAGTTACATCACTATTATTAAGAAGAAATGGCCATAGAACGTAAGCTTTTCACTAACGTTTCATATAATTACAAAATACACATTCTGTTATCCTTAATGTAAACATAAAACTAAATATGTGTTCTGTTACTATTATTAAGTAAAAAAAATATGTTTTTTCATGTTTTTCAAGCTTAGAATCTAAAGATTGGTTTGTTTACAATTTCGAAGATTTATCGAATTTTACATTCTATCGCTGACTTGAAGTGTCAAATCAGCATTCTCTGGACGGCCGTACTATAATCAAAAAAGCGGGTATCGCAGCCGCGGATTTCTAATTTCGTTTATTAATTCCTTCCAGCCTCTTTTTCGAATTTACAACTCCCATTTTCAAAAGAATCTGAATTATGACAAGTAGTCACAACTCACAACCGTTGAATAGGTTTTTGATCAGTATGAAGAAATGAAGACTTATTCTCCGTCATAAGTAAAATCGTGGTCTAATTTTTTGTCATTCCTGTTTTTCTAACGCCATGTTCTCTCTTTCTTCTACAGGGTGTAGGCACAGTAGTATCAGGCACTACATTAGCAGGCGTGATCCGTCTGAATGACACGTTACTACTGGGCCCGGACCCATTAGGACGATTTCAGCAGATCACAGTGAAGAGTATCCATCGGAAACGCATGCCCGTCCCCGAGGTGCGAGGGGGACAGACGGCCAGTTTCGCACTGAAGAAGGTGAGTGAAAGAAATAGCATTATGACATCAAGTGCTTCATTTATTGACTGTTCTGTGAATATGCTGAATAATTGCGGTATTGTATGGATTTGTGAGTTTAGCTGAACTAATGCAATGCGAAAAGAGAAACTATCATAATGTTAGTAAAGACAAAACGTAACGTGCGCATGGCTCAGTAGTGGATTATTCGTATAAGTTCTGATTTCGCCATTCTATCAAATGTATACTCTGTGAAGATGGACATGCAACTTCTTGACACATGAAACTGTCGATTCTACTTGTAAGCCCGTATACTTTGCTCTATCCCTTTCTGTCACTTAGAAAGATCATTCGCTAGAGCAAGAAAACATATAGCATACGTACTCTCAATAGAATACGATCGGTATTCTCGCTCTAACAAGTCACCTATCTGACTGACAGGGATAGAGCAATGAAAACACAAATAGCTTTAATGATAGAAAGGCTATTGACAAGTGTCATGTTTCAGATCAAGCGCTCCCAGATCCGCAAGGGCATGGTGATGGTGTCTCCCGCGCTGAACCCGCAGGCCTGCTGGCAGTTCGAGGGCGAGATCCTGGTACTGCATCACCCAACCACCATCTCCAGCCGCTACCAGGCCATGGGTTAGTAGTTCAGGGCTCCCAGATCCGCAAGGGCACGGTGATGGTGTCTCCCGCGCCGAACCCGCAGGTGCTTGCAATTCGAGGGCGAGATCCTGTTGCTGCATCACTCCACCACTATTTCCAACCGCTACCAGCTGGCAGATTGAGGGCGAGACCCTGGAGCTGCACCAATCCACCACTATCTCGAACCGCTAGCAGTCCCTCACCTTTAAGGGTCGGTCCATTTGTTTGAATAAAATCTATTCTCTAGTGTCCCTGCGGGCCGCCCTAGCGCGCTGCATTTGAATATAATAGATATTGAAATTTTGTAAAGACGTGCTAATAACTATTATCCTGTTGGTTTGTAAGATTTCCGTTATAAATTGTCATTTTTTGAAATTCCGTAGAGATTTGTATGATTAGAATTTTCGTTTTATATTTTTTTACGGTCATCTGATATATTTTTTAAGGAAGTCTAACAAACACAGTAACAGACATTAGCTTTTTCATCCACAGTAGGTAAGCCCTTGTCATCATCTCACCTGATGGTAAGTGATCGAAGATGCCGAAGATGGAAGCAGCCTTACCAAGCTTCCCCAAGCTATATCTTATCTTCAAGCCAAAACACATAAAACTTGTTAACATTGCTGTTTGGCGGCAAAACTTAGATAAGATGGTTAAAGCTAGCCAGGCTTGCTTAGAAAATCCACCAACCAAATAGAGTCTTACAAAGTAAGACTCCGCCGGGAATCGAACCCGCGACCTCCTGATATGCAGCTAATAGACGCCGCGGAGGCGGTTAAAAAAAGCTTCTAGAAGCTTTTTATGCGCGCTAGGGATACACTTATCTTAACAAATGTAATATTTTGTTGTGAATAGTTCACTGCGGCAGCATCAGACAGACAGCCTCGATAATGTCGATGTCGCGCGACTGTCTCAGGACAGGGGATAAGGCGCTCGTGAGGTTCAGGTTCATCAAACACCCGGAGTATTTGAAGAGAGGACAGCGAATGGTGAGTTGGGAGAAGTTGTATTGGAATACTAACTCTCATGTGAACTACGTTTGCGATATGAGTAAAGTTTTCGAGTGGCGGCCTCGCACCGAAAGACTTATCGTAGGCAGGCTCTCCACTCGGTGGACCGGCGACCTAGTGAAGGTCGCGGGGAACCACTGGATGCGGGCAGACCAGGACAGGTCATTGTGAAAATCAGCAATCATCACGGCATCCCATTATGTATAATATGACAGTCTTTAAACTTTTTTTAAATTAAAACGAGCTGTTGCCTGCGACTCCGCCCCAGTGGATATCGAGATGCCCGGTGCGCTAGCCGCGTGTTATATATAAACCTTGTCCTGGTAATTCACAAGTTGTGAACAACACATCATCATGTTAGCCGAAAGATGTCCACTGTTGGCTGGACAAAGGCCTCTCCCAAGGCATTCCACGACGACCGGTCCTGCGCTATTCGCATCCAGCGGCTTCCTACGACCTTCACCAGGTCGTCAGTTCACCGTGTGGAATGCCTGCCTACGCTACATCTTCCGGTGCGCGGTCTCAACTTGAAAACTTTACTGCCCCAATGGCCATCTGTTCTACGAGCTATGTGCCTTGCCCACTGCCACTTAAGATTAGCGATTCTGTGTGCTATGTCGGTTACCTTGCATACAGATCTCCTCATGTCTGATCGAATGGGGAAATTCCGAGCATAACTCTTTCCATCGCTCTTTAGGTGACCTTGAGCCTTCTTATGAGGCCCATAGTAAGCGACCACATCTCAGTTCCGTATGTCATCACTGGCAACACACACCGGTCAAAAACATTAGTCTTGAGACACTGCTGTATTTGGGGCGTGAAAATATTGCGAAACTTCCCGAACGCTGCCCAGTCGAGTTAGATTCGTCGATTGACCTCGATGATAAGGCCGCCTTTGCACTGTACATATTTAAATTAAGTTTCTGTAATGTGTTTTTGGTACGCAATAAAGGATATTTATTATTATTAATCTCTTTCTTAAAGTTGGACCCAGCTAACTGGACTGTTTGTATACATATTCGTCAACAAATTCGAGTGTAGAGTCTCCATCTTTCAGAGGAGTGGGTTCGACACGGACACGTTCAAATAAACAACACAACAACTCATTCTCAGTGATGATCTTCTGCTGCTGCAATTATTTTTATTTATTTTTAGATCATTTACTGTTTTCTTCATGATAGAATAAATTCCTGTGCTGCCCGCATCCAGAGGCTTCTCGCGATCGCCACCAGGCTGTCAGTCGCTGAATGCGGACAGCACAGGACCGGTTGTTGTGGAAATCCCTGTGAGAGGCCTTTGTCTAGCAGTGGACGTCATTCGGCTGATATGATGATGATTAGAAGAAAATAGACCCCGTCAAATATATATTTTTGAATAAATTTGAGATAAATAGTTTTGAAGTTATTCAAGAAAAGAGGCGAAAATAGACCATTTCCCCTCTAATCTGAAGCTACTAGTCCTAAAGTTTTGAAGAAAATGTTACTCATAGATTACAGGAAAACCTATAAGAAGTCTATGGCATTTAAAGTAATATAGGAAATTTCTCAATCAACGTACGGAACTCTCTTCACGCAAGCTTAATTCGCACTTGTCTGGTTTTATTGAAATGTACGGCGCCCATGGGTCTCAGCACAATATGAAAAATATTGAATGTACGGCGCCCATGCGTCTCAGCAAAATGAAAAAAAATAACCAGAAAATTTACCTTAATTCACACTCTTACCTCAGGTGTTCCGGGAAGGGCGAACGAAAGCAGTCGGCAACGTGCTCCGCCCCGAACCGTCAATCGGGGCTCCGCGACACAAACCCACACAGAGGCACCCGCGACAGCCGCGACATGAAAACACCAACGCCAACGGCATCAACAATAGCACCAGCAACACGAGTAATGCGCACCAGAGTGGGGAAGATAATGCGATGCATATGGTAAGTACAGCGATGTACGAGGGCTAGTTGATAAGTATCCGAAATGAGCCATTTAAAAATTTGATAAATTAAAAACAAAATTGGCATTGTCAACTGTCACTATTCACTGGAGTACTCACCTAAAATCAGCTTATTTTATCGGCTACATTGTGCTTGAGAATTTTTTAAAGTAATTCAGTGTTTTGGTTTTATTAAAATGGAGAAAACAGAAATTTGTGCCGTCATAAAGTTTTACGTATTGAAATAAGCTAGACGCTGTTTTAGGGAAATCTTCTGCGTCATTGAGCACTGTCGGCACGTGGGTAACTGGCTTCAAACGCGGGCGTCAGAGCTGTGAAGATGCTCATCAAAAGAAGTAACACCTCGGAAATGATAAAAAAATCCATAAAACCGTTATGAACGATCGCCGTTTGCAGTTGAGGGAGTTTGCAGAGATGGTAAAAATTTCTTCTGAACGTGTTTTTAACATTTTGCACGAACATTAAAAGCTCTGTACCCCTTGGGTGCCGCGTTTGCTCACTGCAGACCAAAAACAACATCGAGTAGACGTTTCAGAGGAGTGTTTGAGGCTCTTTACGCGCAATTCAAGCGAGTTTTGCGATGTTTCATAACGGTCGACGAGACTTGGATTCACTGCTATACACCAGAGACCAAAGAGTAGTCTAAACAGTGGACAAAAATTGGTGAACCCTGTCCAAAGAAAGCTAACACAAAATTATCGGCTGGCAAAGTGATGGCAACTGTTTTCTGGGATGCTCGTCGAAATATTATTTGTGGATTACCTCGACAACGGAAGAACGATAAATGGGCCATATTATGTGAATTTGCTGTAAAAATTAAGCGATTAAATCAAGGTTGAATGGCCGCATTTGTCAAAGAAAAAAAATTGATCCATCACGACAACGCCCCAGCGTCAATTACAGTGGCCAAATTGCATGAACTTCACTTTGAACTACTGCCCTACCCACCTTATTCGCCAGACTCGGCCTCCTGCGACTTCCATTTGTTCCCAAATCTGAATAAAAGGGCTCGGTGGACAGAAATTTTGAACCAATTTGAAGCGGAGGTCGCCGTAAATGACTATTTTAATAGCCTGGACAAAACCTTTTTCCAGAACGGTATTCTGGCCCTGGCGAAACGGTGGTCGAAGTGCATCCAGGTAGAAGGAAATTACGTAGAATAATAAATGGTTTTCACAAGGTGTTTTTTTTCTCTTGTTCATTTCGGATTCTTGTCAATCAGCCCTCGTATTTATATGTGTTGGCTGATTTTCACTTAGTTTAAGCCAGTTAACTTGCTGTTTTGGCGAGTTAATTTCTTTTCGTTTTTTGGACGGGGACTTCCAAGTAGTAAGTTGACGATTAAGTACAAGGAATGATGTTCTATTTTCCGGACAGTTAAGTGCAAGTCCATCCCGCCCGTGCGTCTCCCGCACTCCGGCAACTAAACTCGCCGATGTAGACGGGCGAGTTTAGTGCAGTTCATACGAAAACGGCCACGTTGTAAAACGGACAGTAGAACTTAACTCGTCTTACGTGTGGACGCGACTTGTTACTTGCCGATCTAAATCGATTAAGTTGCAAATTAACTAAACTGCATGTTGATCAACCTTTATAGGACTAATAATTGCTATGGAGTACTGAAATAGAAAGACATGACAACACTATCGCCCATAAAACCAATAATATGAGTGACGCCCAACAACAGAGTGGCGAAGGAAGACAATACGATGCTTATATTGTGTAACATCAGGTCATTTAAGCCAGTCCACTATTGAACTCGTGTTTCCCCTCCCACAAAGCGTGTTTCGGCTTCATCTAGCTGCCTCACTAACATTTGTTTATCCTGTGTGGGTGTTTAATATCAAATTATCTATCTATATATTGACTGACCCGTTGTTGGTCCAGTGGCAGCGCTCCTGCCTGCTGGGCCGAAAGTTGTGGGTTTGATCCCCACTCAGGGCAAACATTCGTGTGACAAACAGGTTTGTTTGCTCTGTGTCTGGATGTTCTATATCTGCGTATTTTATAGTAGATTGTTATACAAGGGATGTAAGAGAGCTATAACAGAACAAGATCCAATATGGCGCCCGTGCGAGCGCAGCTCGCAGAGGGCGCTAATGGTTCGAGTGCACCCGAGATATTTAGATGACCGAGCGAGCGAAGCGAGGGAAGGAGAATATAGTTTGAGGGTGTAATAGCTACTTACAACCGAGTTAAGCATTCTACTTTACATCATTAATGCGAGGTAAGTTAAGGTAGAAACTTTGCAATGATGAGGGTTTGTAAGTTTTAGAGACCTGACTGAAATACACAATCAAGCACATTCTGACAAAGATTTTATTCCTTTTCTGTACGCCATTTATTGAAATATTCATAGGATTTTAGGTAAGTATATCGGTCTCTGGATTTGTGCGGTAGACGTGAAGTGATTTGAAAATGGAACGTCTGGATAAACAATGCATTGTGTTGCAAATGACAACTTACACAGCCTTTTTGTACAGTAGTAAATCCTACTTACTGAGCATGTATGATGTACACGTATAAAAGTATGTATATCAGTCTCCGGTTCCCACAGCACAGGGATCATAGTTTGGGGCCAGATGACCGTGTGTGATCGGTTCCTGAATTTGTTTTTAATAAAGTAATAACTAATATAATAACACATAACCTTTGATACTGCAGGAGAATGATGTCACAGCGACAGACTCACCGTTCGAAGTATCGGGCGACAAGCGCACGCGCCGCCCGCGCAAGCGGCACGACAACAAGCCCGACGCGCCTCTTCCCGCCAACTGAACACCACACGTTATAGTTATCCGATCACGCTATATAACAACATACAAAAGCTACTTTCAGGTTCCCCCCTCTCTCACTCTGCGATTGCAAAACTATTCATTTGTAGTAAGTGAAACGCGGACTTGTCGTGTAATCAATAGTAAATGCGTTTTGATGCGAGTGTGTGAGGTTAGTCGACGAATGGGAGAGACCAATGTAAGAAAATTGTTTGAAGGTTAAACTTGTAAAAAGATAAGCTATATTAATGTGCTGTCTTCTAAATTGTAACACTTTCAAGCAGTTTGATTTATTTTTATTTTATTCGGAAAATAAACAATAAGTAAAGACTATTTAAAATAACAGTAAGCCACTAAATACTCCGGGCATCCATGGCATTACCCTCGGTTGGAGTAAAAAGTCCTAAACTCGTAATTTTTATCTTGATTAAAGTAGAAAATTGTATCTGTATAGGAATTATATTAATAATTTCTGTGAAGACAATGTATGCACAATGATTGTTGTTCCCCAAAAAACACAACTTTCATTCAGAATAAGTGCCGATTCTATACAAGTCTTAAAAACTCAGTCCATAACACATAAAGTACAAGGTACCTACTCGACTCGTATGTAGGTTTGATCTTATTTCGATGTGTAGACGTGTAGACGGATAGGGATAAGTAGGATAACTTTAAATAACATAATAAAGCTTCTGCAATTACACCTCCAAATGTAAAATTCACAATAATTATTAATGTTATTTGAAATAGGAGTGTGAATATTATTTTTTGTACACAATCTAGCCTATTTTTAAAGGTCTCATCAGATGGTCCCATATTTTTTAATATTCTCGTATCTATTAAGTATTTGAAAACATAAGTCGTTTAGAAAATATTTGAAGTAAAAACACTGTCTTTGCAGTCTAGAAATCTAAAAATATATGCACTCACTTGATTATGGTGATAGAACATTGCTTTAAAAAAGGTAAAGAAAAAAGTTCTTTGGACAAGATCTTACAATCAACATTCTTAAGTATTACAAAAACTGAATTGTGTTTTAGCTTGATTTAAATTGTATCACATTTACCTATAAGTAGGTATTTAGTTTTCTGATTTTATTTTCGTTCATTGAAATATTTGTTTTATAGTTTATTGGTTGAGATATATTTTATCCTAGAGGACCTCGAAAATATTTACAAAAACAGAAAAAAGTGCGTGTAAATTATTAGGGACTGGATTAATTATCATTATGATATTGTTATTGATTGTATACTATTTGGTATTTATTACTGTTTGGTTTGTACTTCATACAATTAGTCTAGTTTTACGTTTGACTTTCATAATACTTGGAATTTGTTACCTACTCCTTTTTTTGTGTTAATATTTGAGTGAAGGATTTGAAATTTATTTTTTGATGTGTGACACTAAGCGGGTTATTGCTACCGACAAGTTACCTGTTTTACGAATAGTTTATTTTAGGTATCGCTTGCGTGTAAGTACATTACATACATACATTTTCTTTATGTGCGGCGGGCGGCATAAGATTATGTTTCATTATTGTTCGGATGTCACGGAAAAGCAGAAAATCTAAATCGCGTGAGCACAAAATTCGAAATAGATAAATCTTGGCTATTTAACTATAGTCTCGAAATTAACTTGAATAAAACGAAACGAATTCAGTGTTAGCTCTACCAGAAAAAACTTAATCTCACGCCGTTAACTATTTGAGTATTTCCGAGGAAAGCACACTCACACTATTAGGGGTAACAATAGATTCATATTTGGACTGGAACTCGCGTTTAATCACTTACCACCAGGTGAGATGTTGTCAAGGGTTTACCAATTGTGAATAAAAAAAATACAGAAAAACTTAAAACTAAATTGCCCCAATTCATATGCACACTTTCCATTCTAAAAAAAAAATACTACAAGTCAGCCCGGGCTGTCTACTTCGCGTATGCACTCGATTCGTTACGATACGGCGTGATCACGCGGGGGCACAGCGCAAATGCTGACACGTTTTCGTTTTACAAAAGAAATGTCTACGCATACTATACATAAAACCAAGATTATCTTGTCGACTGTTTTTTGAAAAGGAAAATATCCTTCCGCTCCCGTGAAATCGCTTTAAAAATTTAAGTGAATATGAAAAAGTAGCACGCGTCGATGTCACCTGTTAGTACAGTCTGCACCAATATTGGAAATTAAATTGCAGTGAAATCAAAGTAGTTATAATATACAAAATTTTTAAAATATAAAAAATCCTTTTTACTACATTTTAAATTCTAACGAAAATAAAGTTATAAATACATAATTGTCTTCTGGTCTCTCCTTATCTTTATCATTATATAAGATTCATCATCATCATCATATCAGCCGAAAAACGTCCACTGCTGGACAAGGGCCTCCCCCAAGGATTTCCACGACGACCGGTCCAAATCCAAATATTACAATTAATAATTCCAGATTATTACAATTCAACATGTTTGCCACGCCCCAGCAAGGTCATGTACATACCATGCTATATTTATTGCAAGCCATAAATAAATGAAATTGAATGAGGATCATTCACGTTTTGAACCAAGTATGCAGTTTTATAGAGACATCAAAAACAATATATTCTGTGAAAAAAATATCGAAATCGGATAAGAAATGACATTGTGTCAGCGATTTTAGTGCACATGTACCAAAAACGGGCGCGAGCTGGCGCCATACGCTTGACGCGTCACAAGTTCCGATGACCCCACGCAAATGGCATTTCAATCTGTCTCAGTAAAATGACGTGTGCGCGTGTCGTTTTAACGTTATTTACGTGTTTTAACCTTGTATTAAGTACCTATTTCTACTAAGGTAGTACTATGCCCCGATAAAAATCATAATACCTCCCTGCGCTGGTAGCATGGCGCCCTATCTTGTGCGCGCACGATGCGAGTCAAGCATTCGTTTTGGTCTAGCACCGGAACTAATGAAAGAGATAGCAATATTCATTTCGTTTTTTTTCGTACTTACCTTGCAAATCTATTCTTCAAATGATAGGTAGGTTAACTAAGCACTAACGCATACGATAAGTAACTACTTACTAGTTTAAACCAAAAAGTCTGGGTAGGTATTTTCTGGTTTAGGCAGTACCTACCTAGATTATAGTCCCAGACTTTGTTTAGAGTCACAGTTCGCTTACCTTTTACGTACTGATTTATTTAGCTTTTGCCCGCGTGGACATCGTTTTTATGTCTGTCTTTGAGGGTAGGTGGTGTGCGAGCCGTAAGCGGCTCGCGAGCGTAGAAATGAGTTTTCTCCAGATTCCTATCTCAGATCGGGCTATTGTAATGAGCAGTTTATGTCACTTCTCAACCATCTCTGAATCATGTTGTTTTGTCCATTGTTCCGTTGCGATGTTAAAGAAATTAGCCAAAAAAGAGTAGTTTTTTCAGTTCCCTTAAGAACTGCGTCGGAGTATGCTATTTTCACGGGATAAAGCCTATGTCCTTCCCCGTGACACAGGCTACCTGCATGCCAAATTTTATCAAGATTGGTCCAGGTGTTGAAGTGTGAAAAGGTAACAAACACATTTATAATATTAATAACGATTGATTTACAATTAATAAGTAAGTGACGATTATGTAGAAGATAGAGCGGGCTTCCCAAGAGTCCCCAATGCAATGGGGAATTAGCTAACTTATCTTCATGCCAGTACACATCAATGCTGTTAACATTGATTTTTGGCGGCAAGACTTAGATAAGATGGTGGTAGCTAGCCATGGGTCTTAGAAAATACCGTACCTACCGCGACCTACCTATCGAACCCGCGACCTCCAGGTGTGAACTGTGAAGTGACCGGACAAGTCATTACACCACGGGAAATAAGAAGTTCTTTTCTTTTTGTCTCCCCGAATCTCTGCACTCGAATAATTCGCATTGTTATTAAAAAAACTCAGCCACCATAAAAGTGTCTTTGGTAAATTATCTGATTGCGCTTTAACATAACCGACTTCCATGCTTTATGATATTTACTGTACTCCAAGAAAACACTAAAATTAAGTATTAAACACTGATCTGAATGTACGCGAGAGTCGCTAGCCGCCGGCCAACTGACCGGCCGGCTGGAACATATGACGTCATAATAGGGTTTAAGGCCAGCCGGACGCGTTTTTGAGTCATTCAAAAAGTAATATGCTTAAAGTTTTGTACTCCATTTTCCCTATTACTATTAAAAATATATTTATATTATATTTCGATGTCTGAATGATCCTCATTATTGTCGGTATTCGAAACCCGCTTTTTGTAAGCACACTCTTAGTTCTAAAACTGGTTTGACAGATCTGCGACTTGAGTCGCACTTCTCTGCTGTCGAAGGTGAATGGGCCAAATGTCAGTTGCATTATCATCCAATACCCATAACAAAACCCGCATAGCGCGCATAGCGGGACAGTGCGGATCTGTATACCAGCTTAATTGTCCCCCCTTGCATTAATTCTGTATTTTTTATATTTTTGAATACAAATTATAATAGCATTAGTGAGGCTAGTGGCTCCACTTCATCTCCTTATTTCAGTATTTTGTTTCAGTACCATTTAAAATATTGTGATTTTCTAGTATAAGTAAGAGGATATTTTTATTGAGTTGTTCAGAGTGAGAAAATAAATATTAGCTCGAAATAAATATGAATTTTCATTTATTCAACTTCTATCATGTAAAATCATAATTTACCTAAATTGAGTACATTGAAAAATTACTAAGTTTTATAACTAAAACCTAATTACCAGTGATAAGAATAAGTAGAATGATTTAGTCATTAAATAATTTTAATTAATTTAGAGAAAGCCAAGTCAGTATGGAATATGGCTTTTTTCATGGAATAGGCCATATCCATACTAACTTATCCTGGTTTTTGTGGATAATATTTTAGGGCCCCATGTAATGTTCTAAAGTAGTTTCACAAAGCGTAAGTACATACATACTAACCTTGAGGTTCTTGTGCTGGTTCTATACAAGAACTGAAAATAATAACATTGAAGAATTTAATTAAATTAGAGAAGGCCATGTCAGTATGGATATGGCTTTTATCATGGAGAAAAGCCATATTCATACTAATTTAGCCTTGCAGGTAATTCATAATCCATATACCTTCATTGTGGATGTTCTAAAGCGTAAGTACATACTAACCCTGAGGTTCTTGTGCTGGTTCTGTACAAGAACGGTAGGCAAAGCAGAGGCCTCCAAGAGGAGAGGGAGTGGTGGCATGGGGCAATCTCGACCGGCTAATAAAATAATTGATTAGTTAGTCTCGTTTGGCTCATGTCATGACACTACTCCTCTACCTGGCGCCCATCAGAAGGAGAGGGTCAGAACTCATAGCTGTGGGACCAGAACCCATCTTACCCTTCCCCTCCCCTTAGGCTGGTCCAGATCCACCTTGCGGCTGCCTACAAGGTCAGAACATAACCAATATTGGACAGGGCTGGAAGCATTTCGCCAGGTTAGACAGGCGCTACCATTGCCTAACCCTGTTCTGACTAGGAAGCTCCTGAAACTCGGGAGACCCCAGCTCTGCAAGGTAACAGCAACCATTACCGGTTGCTTTAACAAACATCTTTTTACCCTGGGGATTACAGACAGCCCACTGTGACGCGCGTGCATGGTGGCCGAGGAGACAGCCGACCACATCCTTCTGGATGGCAGAGAGGTGGTGGCGTACCGGGCTGAGCATCTCGGAAACCTGAGAACACTCCCGGAAGTTGACGGCATCCTGCGGGGGCTACTGGGCTTCCTGGAGGAGTTGGGCTGGCAGGATCATTATAAACATTTGAATTTCCCATATATGGAATTTATGTGAGCAAAACTGAAAAATTTCTTAAAATCTGGAAAATAAATTTTGAAGAACCCATATCCACACTATGACAGCAAATAGCAAGTACCAAAAATTACTATACCTATTCCGATCACTGCTAATAATCAACAATATTTATTATTATGTATATTATTTCTTTAACTGTTTCTTTGCATCAGAAATTTCATTTTTTAAATTTTCACTGAACTTTCTTAAGAATGATACCAGTCTGTTTACTTGTTGCGGATCCATTTCTGATACCTTCTCCTTGCTCTTGTAGAACACTGAAATCACAAGTTGTGCAGCACGCCTTACAGGATATGATTCAGCAAGTTTTTGTACTAGATGTTCATTATTTGCCAAGTACCTAAAAAGAGCTCGCAGCGGCATTGTACGAATATCACTTGAACGAGGTCTCCGAGCACATGTTACGGTACTTTTGGAGGAGTTCTCGCTTCAATCTCAATTGGGTCTGGAGTATCTCAAACTGTTTCAGTTGATCCTGTTTATTGTAGTCTATGCCAGGTAATCTCCTGATCTGAAAATGACAAACATTAAAAAAAACGGATATTTTAGTTATGTTTGTAAGCAAAAATTGATAGAAAAAATAGTCGTCACCTGTGCTCGAGCAACTTCAAATTTCTTCTGCAATTCTAGCACTTTCTGACTGCAGTCTTGGGATTCCCTTACTTTGGCAGAGTTATCATGGAAATCTCGTTCAACGCTAAAACAATAAGTTTATAAATAGTATACACACTGTAAAAACTGGCAATGAAGCCAAAAATGAACGTCACATACAAACCTGCGGATAATTTCGTACACAATGGGCAAGAAATCTACATCTACGTCGCGTACAGTTAGTGGGCTAAAATTGTTTTGTTCTGAATGATCGGTGCTGTCCATTATATGAACACAAAACTAATAAAGTGAAAACATTACTCAAACGCGAAAATAATAAAAAACTTGCCTTTCACTGGAAAAATGAAAAAAGAAGCCAATCGTAAAAATAAATAACATTCAAGATAGGTAGGTTATAAAGAGAATATAAATTATAATACCACATTTATACTAAGGAGTATAGAAATCACTACTTGTACGTTATTTATACAAGAGAGCGCACTCCCCAGGGTTGCCAGATGACAAAAAATTTTTCTCGTACCAGGGTTGCTAAATATCTCGTAATTTCAACAGATAACCTCGTAAAAGCATAAATTTATAGAAACTCGAATAAAATTAATGAGTTTATGCTATTTACTGGACTATGTAACTTGTGTAGTCATATTCTTTGCGCTTGGGGCTGTTAAATTCAAACAAAACAATTAAAAATCATATTTTTTATTAATTATATTCGACATCAGGGATGTTAGTAAAATCATCTTTATTTTTAGAGTATAGCTTTTCAGCTGTCATTCTGGCGTACATTTCTTTTGATGGTTCGAAATTTACGCAATTACCTTTGCGATTTGGGCCTTTAGCGCTTTCGGAAGCTAAAAGTGTACCATTTACTGTATCTGTGATAAGACGATTTCTTAAATCTGTTTTTATTAGGTTAGTCTTACTAAATACCCGCTCACAGTCTGCATTTGCATGAGGCAAAGCCAAGACTGCGAGGGCAAAACTGGCCAATTCGAAGAAATCTTCTGTTTTATGTAACATCGCCCAAAACTCATCAGGCTCTGTGTTATTTTTAAGCTCTGCAGGATGGCGGGCTTTTGCAATCGGTAATCTTCTCCACTGATCATCTATTTGTTGTTTTTTAGTGTCATCAAACGATGCAATTATACGTGGCACGACTTCCATCAGAGGCATCAATGTTGGGACGTGTTCTCTGAAATCGTTGGAGAGAGCTGATGCTGGTCCGAGAGCTTGGAGTTTGGAAAGACTGGGATCTTCCATGTCGTAACGTTTTTTTATTTCCAACGCACCAATCCTGAGGAAATTTCTGCAGTTTGTGAAGAACATTGTTTTCTTCAGGGGTTGCCTAACTACGTCAGGGTTTTTTAGCATTTCATATACTTTAATCCCGAGATACATTGCAGCTTCATTTAACATGAATTGCTCATTTTTAGGGTCTACTTGAGTTATATTCGGCTGCATGACGTATTCTCGTTTTAAGTAACGCAGAAGAATTTCTTGGTATAGATCTCGAATTTTATCGTGCAGCTTGTGAATAACAACTTTTTCACTTTGGAATTCTAGATTGAATTGCGTGAACAATGGCAATGACCATTCCAAAAAACAGAAGTATAACTTGTGGAAAGGATCACACAGTTTTTCTAAAATTGATACTGCATGATTTTTCACCTCAGCTTTTACTTTATGAGTTGGGTTCGCCGTAAAATCAATAAAAAATAAGCGCAAAGCTTCCCATTGCTCCAGGATTCTTCCGACTACTGCAGCCAGCGAAAGCCATCTTGTTTGAGACGGTTTCAATATTTTGTGTGGGTCAACTTCAACAAATGATTGAAAATTGCGAAAATCAAACTGTCTCTTGTCACTGTTTTTGAAGAAGTTATATATGTCACGAGCAAGCTGTTCTACAGATTCCGGAATTTCTTTACAAGCCTGGCTTGCACATAGGTGGGCTGAATGACAAACACATTTTGAAATTGTTATCCCTGGTAAATCTCGCAATAAACGAGTTTTGACTGAATCTCTGTCGCCCATCATAACATTGCATCCATCAGATCCAAAACCAATCATATTTGTTAGTGGGATATTACGGTTATTAAATGAATCCATCAGCGCTCTGTATATATTTTCAGCGTTCGCTGTAGGAACGTCATCGGTGCCCGTCTCTTTAAAAATCTTATACAGTTCCCAGAACACGCTGCAGATTTTTTGAGCATCATTGTCAAAATAGCGAACAACCACACAAGCTGTCTTAATTGTTGATACGTCAGTAGTTTCATCAGTAAGCGCAGAAAACTTGGTGGTCGTCAATTTCTTCGCTAAGTCTGCTTTATGACCCTCTCCAATTGCATTTTTTACTACAGCTGTAACTTTTGTGCGCTTAAGTTCAATTTCTTGAACTAATTTTTAATCCGGAAAAATGTCTTTAAGTAGATCCGTTAAATGGTCAGCAACAGAAAAAGCAATATTATGTTCTGCAAAAAACGCAGCTAGTTTTATTTCTGCACGATCCTTTTGTTTGTTTTTTGGAGTTGCGCCCATCTTGAAACCAAATGAAGTCAACTTTTGGGACGAACCAGGTTTGTTTTTCAAATGTTTTTTCGATTCGGCATGAGATTTCAGATTTGTTATTTCAGCAACCAAGGAACTTGCTGGACAGAATGCACACTTCGCTTTCTTTGAATCTTTTGGGTCTGGCTCTAACCAATCTCTAAACATCGGATGTTTTAACCACTCATCCCGAAATTTTTGTGCATGATGTTCAAAACGTGTCTCACCTTTTTTCTTTGCAGTCCATCCTCCCTTTTTAGGTACTTTTTTAGGTGGAGTGGACGACGATTCACTGTCACTGCTGTCACTCATTTCGTAATTAAAAACGTTAAATAACAAAACACGGAAACTTGCGAAACTTCAACAACAAAAGCAGACGGTAAAGTAAAAATCTACTAACTAACCTTCATGTTTCAGTGTCAGGGGAATCCCCGTTCAATATAGCTCTTACTAAGAGAGACACACAAATATAGCAAAACATTAGTGTAATAAGGACAACAACAAAAGAATATTATGAACGGGAATTCCCCACTCAAAGTTGTCAAGTTTCATTTAGTGATGAGGTAGTGCATTTAGTGATGCGCCGAGTCGATCGTTTTGTGTTGGATGGTTAATGATAAGAAAAAGTAAATAAATTTGCATATTTACTACTACTACTAACTAAAGTAACTTTTTGGCTGATATAGGTATGCGAAAGAAGTCGTCTTGCTAAAATCTCGTAAAAAATTGTACGAGATTTTTGTTAATCTTGAATCTCGTACAGACCCTCTAAATCTCGTAATGGTACGAGATTTCTCGTACGTCTGGCAACGCTGGCACTCCCACCGCACTCCATATCACCAGAACTGTCATTTCTTAGTTGTCAAACTTGTCAATATCAAGCAGAAGAAGTTTTTTTTGCTTTTACTGAGCTTATTTAGCCACTAACTAAAAACAAGAAAACATCATTGTTTTTATTTACAAAAAAAAAGAAAAAATACGGAATTTGGAAAATAATCAAGGACATAGTACGAAGAAATTATAACGAAAGAAATACATAAATAAATAAAGTTGAAAGTATTATGAAATACATAAATAAATACATTAAAATAGGTTTAGTAATTTCGGAGAGAAGACAGTAATATATTTGGGTTGAAACGGAATGTTGAGAAAGGAAAGAGTCACGTTGAAAAAGAGGACATGAAAAGAAAATGTGATTGAGAACAGCCTCATCCTCACCACATTCACATTGAGGACTGTTTACTATACTTAGTATATTATATGTAGTTTATATGGTATACCCAGCCTAGCCAGGTGGGAAGGCCTACAAACATGACCGAGTCTCGGTCTTATTACAATACTAGTAACCACTTTGTTCAGCCGAAAGAAGAAGTTTATGAAGTGCCGATTACTTACCAAGGCTCACAGAAAAACCTTCTTTGAGGCAAAGATGACTTAATATTAGTCATATTTGACTACAACATTACCAAAGATGACCTATTATAACCAGGGTGTGATCCTATATCGAGACCTTCAATGTTTGCTGCACGTTTGCGGTTAATACACAGATCTAATAATAACTGTTAGGGTTGCCAGCACAAAAACCCAAATCTTTTAAATTATTCTTTGAAAACTTTAATGGGCTGGAGAGGGACGCTTTACATTTAAACTTGTTTAAACATATAGCGACCCTCTCCAGCCAGCCCATAAAATTTTTGAGCAGTAATTTTATAATTTTTAATTTTTTTGGCTTGTAACCCTTATATGCGTCTCGCGACAGGATGCACACCACTATTGGATAAGGGTACTCTTTAAACTTGTTAAAAAATCAAATATGGAGTCATATTTCACAAGAAAAAACATAATAAGCACTTGTCTTATCCCTCTATTGTATGAGATATGGCTAATATTCGATAGGCAGTTTTTCACTGAAGTTAATAAATTTTAGACTTTTATAAATAATATGCTAGTTGCCACAATAATTTTTTTGAACCTCCTTTTTTATTACTCAGAATTTAAAAATGCACGGTACGATATATTAATTGTACTTGTGGCAACATTAAAGTACATAAAGAGTAAAGACCAAGAAGTTTATAGGTAAATCTGGAGGCCACACTCTAAATACCTACTTGAAGCTAAGAAATATGGCCTTGAAGTTTCTCGTTACCGCTCCGTCTCTTTCTAATTAGGAGGTATGAACAAGACGTGTATAGGTGAAGCTCTTGCTCACACCCGCTAATTGAAAAGAGACGGAGCGGTAAAGAGACATTTCAAGGGCATATTTCTTTGCTTCAAGTAGGTATTTAGAGTGTGGCCTCCAGTTTTACCTATAAACTTCTTGATAAAGACTTTGTCATAATAGGTCATCTTTGACATTGTAGTAAGATAAGGTCCGATCTGATAATTGAAGTACAATATAAGAAAAACGGTCGCGAATTACCGGGCTGGATAATGGCCGTCACGTCAATCTGCAGCCGTTAACGCTCAGCTACTCTACCCTCTACTCTACTGTATTCACCACACTACTCTTCACTCTTTCTACTCTGCACTCCAAGAAGTGGTGAATGCGGATCTGACAAGACAGAATAAGTTAATTGTTAAGGCGTAGGGACGAAAAGTTTGTGTCAGTTTCTGATGAAATTATACAACTATATAGCAAGTACGGAACCGTCTATAGGTACTCCCTGGACACTTCATACAACGGACCAGAAAAGACATTTCAAAAAAGGAATGACGGAACAAACAAAATGGCGGCGAAATCCTATACATTCGACTACCAAACTGTAACCAATCTGTATCAATCTGGGTGACGAGGGGGTGAGGTCGCAATCTAGAGAGCGGCAGGGAGTTTCCATACTGTATGTTAGTACTAATATATATATATATACTTTGACTCTAGTACGTGCTGTATACCAATGGGGACGAATAAAGAAAAAATTTTAGGAATAAATATAATGTAACTGCATAATAAACATTCAGTCCGCAAAATAACTACTTGAGCGGCAAGATTTCATGATTGAGCGGCAGAAAAACATGTCTATAAGCAGCAACTCAACACTGTAGGAAGAGTGTGGTACGGGGAGTTCTAAATGGAAGCGGGAGCGAGCGAAGCGTGCTCGGACTTGCGGAGCACCCCGACTCGGATCTGTTAGGTTTAACATGAGAACACAGAAGTAGGAGCCCCGAAGGGGCTCCGTCGACCACTCAACACTGTAGGAAGAGTGTAGTACGGGGATGTTTAAAATAATTACAGCCATCCAGAATGACATAAATTGCTGATTGATTTTGAAATGTTTGCTGACCATGAGTTGCTGACCAATTAGCTATTTCTGCTCACCGATTATATTTTTCTGCTCACAGAAATAACAATACTATGCTAACCATTTAATTGACACCCAAAATTTTATTCGTTGTCATTGGTGACAACTAGGAATAAACGATGTGATATAGGCATATCATATTGAACGTTGTTAAGTCGTATAAAATTATGTCGGACATCATATAGTCCCTTACCAGTCTGTTTTCTGTCGCTTTTTAGATTAATATTATATGACTTTATTTTTACATTGGCAGAATTCTCTATGAGAAGCCAAAAATGAAAGAAAAGATATACTATTAATTATATATTGATAATTGATATACTTTTGAAACAACAGCAGCTTAGGCACTAACAGCAAACAACAAAGTTAAAGATGACCTTCTACCAAGTTATTACTTCTATTTATTTTCTCGAAATTGAAGGATTGTAAAAAAAAGGTATATCAAATTAAAAATAATTCATGCTTTACATTTTTATTCAAACGCGAAAAACGTTATTATTGCATTAACATAAAATATTTTTAGCTAGAAAAGGAAAAGTTTTTTAAGATTTGCGCCACAGCCAGTAAAAGAAAATCTGGTAAACATTTTTTTATTTCATTCATACTATAGTAATTTGGTTAAAGAGAGAAGACATTAAATCAAATTGTCATCAGTAAGGGAGAGATAATATAATGTGTTCAAAATAAACGAACACAGACTAAATAACGAAACACCAAAATGTAACAGCCTCCTCATGTTTCCATCCCAAACTCAATTTGCTGGCTCGATCTGTTGTCATGTCGCGGTTGGCCGTGCAGTCACGATACAGCAGCGAGCGCTCACAATTTTACAATTAGGCTCCACAGCGTGAACACGTACTACTCATTCATAATAATGGGACGGCCAAAAATATCAAAATACTAACATATCAAAACGATACTGGGTAATAAGGAAATAATAAAAAAATTAAAACCAGATTGTACAAAAAATAACCCCTTTTTTTGGCAAATAGGTAAAAATGTATTCTATGTCACTCACGGGATTAAGACGAATCTAACAATACCTCGAACTCCAAAATAAGGATGTGAAAAAATAATTGTTTATTATAAAAATCGATTATAACACTATGAACCACCAGGTTTACTTAACTCATACTTTCTCTTGAGAGTTCAGTCAGCAGCCAGCAGTACCGCTATCTTGTACATTGCAAGAATATTCTTTCAAAATAGTAGTGAGGCGTATTTATCGTAACAGGTAAAAGTCACCAGTATTTTTATGGAACAGTCCGTACCTGTTACTGCCAGCTACAAATATCGGTTACTCCAAACAACATCCTTGGGCGGACCACCTTATAGCGCGGTCACAGCCTGTTATCTAGTATTTGTGAAAAACCGATATGCAGTGTTAAGCAGTCACTGGCTGTTACTAGTAATTTGTAGAACAAACTGGTATGCAGTCACATACGGTATTTGAGGAACAGAGCGATATTTAAAACTAAAAAATCATTAATTATAAATCATCGTTTTAATGTAACTGTGTTAAGATAATCACAAGTGATATAATAATCTAGTGCTCTTTTTAATTTCAAGCGACGAAGGAGTGAAGAAGGTATTGTGATGAATGACAAAAAAATCGAAGTTGAGATTTTGTTTGAAGGGGATCGATTGTCTTACACTTAGTGCAAAAAAATGTGTGTATGTTTACATCTGTCTGGTGCTCTAACTACTGGACGGATTTGGATGAAATTTTGGTTTAGGCAATACTATTTTTAATATCTCTAAGCGTATTTTTCAAATTTCCCTTATCTTGATTTTTTAGAGTTGCCACCATAGTAAAAAATACTTAGGTATTACTTAATACATAATTTTATTCTTAATAATGGCTCTAACGATTTTGATAAAACTCGGTTTGTTACTGTAACAGTATGACGCGGTGGTCCGTTGTTCTAAGAAAAATAGGTTTAAGGTACCCATACAAATTCAGGTTTTTTGATTGTATTTTTCAAAAATAACTCTAACAATTTTAATAAAACTTTGTGAATAATTAGCACTTAGTAAGGCCTACTGCACTGGGTACTTTATAATTTCAGGAAAAATCTGAGTAAGGTACCTCCCATACAAACCCAAATTGTTTGTAAATTTTTCATCAAGTCTGATATATTATAGCTTTTTAACTTGCTATTCAGAAATGTTCATTGTTGATTTGTGTATACCTACCCGACTACGACAGACGGTGGAGGCTTCCCGAGAAAGTATGCACAGCGTAGCTGTACAATTTGTTCGTAAATTTACTGCTGCTGCTAAAGATTTGTTCACCGGTACCGAAGGAAATGGAATAGAATGTAAAAACCACAACGATATCTAACGGAAAATACTCTTATTTATTCTCACTTGTACTATTTCACTTTAGACAAAAAGAAATGAAGATAATATTTAGTATTTTTGAATGAGATGATTACAACGTATCTAATGGAACATACTCTTATTTACTCACACTTGTACATTTCACTTTAGACAAAAAGAAATAGAGACAGTATTTTTGAATGAGATGATTACAACGATATCTAACGGAACATACTCTTATTTACTCACACTTGCACATTTCACTTTAGACAAAAAGAAATAGAGATAGTATTTTTGAATGTGATGATTTCACGGACAAAATAACAGGATTACCCTACCTTTTATGAAAGACAGCAAGTATCACTATGTGTGTGCAAGAATGTAAAAAAACGTACCTGCTCTTTGTAACCGTCCCAACAGTAAGTATTTACATTATTTTCAACTTTGCATTTGATACATTTCACAAAACATGTAACTAGTGGAATTTCGTCAACATGGTCCAATTGAGTAAAAAAAATTAACAACTCCGGTTACAAAAAAGATACCGAAACAAATTACATACCATTCAAAAGCCTAAGCTTTAGAGATGTTTTAAAAAAAACAGAAGCCTTCCAGCCCCATTATTTTTTTTTTAAATGCATCGCAAAGTTGAGTTTTAAATTTTTGTTCAACTTTTTTTTTAAGTTCGGGGGCCCACATTTTTGTTTTTAGCAATAACTTGAAACAAACATAATTTTTTTTAGAGCCGACAATCTTATAAAAGTCTATTAAAAAAAAGATTTTGGAGCTAGCTTTAAAAAACAAAAAGTTACATGTGTTCAAAGGTATAAAAATGGCAAAATTTCTAAAAAAAGGAAAAAAAATCCTGTAAAAAAAATTACAAGTCCTAGATTTTTTTTAATTCTCAAAATAGGTGGGAGGCGACTCCACCTATCCCCCATTTTCGTATTTTCAACCATCTGCCGAAGACCCTGTATAATAAGAGAGCGCACTCCATATCACCAGAACTGTCATTTCTTAGTTGTCAAACTTGTCAATATCAAGCAGAAGAAGTTTTTTTTTGCTTTTACTGAGCTTATTTAGCCACTAACTAAAAACAAGAAAACATCATTGTTTTTATTTACAAAAAAAAAGAAAAAATACGGAATTTGGAAAATAATCAAGGAAATAGTAAGAAGAAATTATAACGAAAGAAATACATAAATAAATAAAGTTGAAAGTATTATGAAATACATAAATAAATACATTAAAATAGGTTTAGTAATTTCGGAGAGAAGACAGTATATTTGGGTTGAAACGGAATGTTGAGAAAGGAAAGAGTCACGTTGAAAAAGAGGACATGAAAAGAAAATGTGATTGAGAACAGCCTCATCCTCACCACATTCACATTGAGGACTGTTTACTATACTTAGTATATTATATGTAGTTTATATGGTATACCCAGCCTAGCCAGGTGGGAAGGCCTACAAACATGACCGAGTCTCGGTCTTATTACAATACTAGTAACCACTTTGTTCAGCCGAAAGAAGAAGTTTATGAAGTGCCGATTACTTACCAAGGCTCACAGAAAAACCTTCTTTGAGGCAAAGATGACTTAATATTAGTCATATTTGACTACAACATTACCAAAGATGACCTATTATAACCAGGGTGTGATCCTATATCGAGACCTTCAATGTTTGCTGCACGTTTGCGGTTAATACACAGATCTAATAATAACTGTTAGGGTTGCCAGCACAAAAACCCAAATCTTTTAAATTATTCTTTGAAAACTTTAATGGGCTGGAGAGGGACGCTTTACATTTAAACTTTTTTAAACATATAGCGACCCTCTCCAGCCAGCCCATAAAATTTTTGAGCAGTAATTTTATAATTTTTAATTTTTTTGGCTTGTAACCCTTATATGCGTCTCGCGACAGGATGCACACCACTATTGGATAAGGGTACTCTTTAAACTTGTTAAAAAATCAAATATGGAGTCATATTTCACAAGAAAAAACATAATAAGCACTTGTCTTATCCCTCTATTGTATGAGATATGGCTAATATTCGATAGGCAGTTTTTCACTGAAGTTAATAAATTTTAGACTTTTATAAATAATATGCTAGTTGCCACAATAATTTATTTGAACCTCCTTTTTTATTACTCAGAATTTAAAAATGCACGGTACGATATATTAATTGTACTTGTGGCAACATTAAAGTACATAAAGAGTAAAGACCAAGAAGTTTATAGGTAAATCTGGAGGCCACACTCTAAATACCTACTTGAAGCTAAGAAATATGGCCTTGAAGTTTCTCGTTACCGCTCCGTCTCTTTCTAATTAGGAGGTATGAACAAGACGTGTATAGGTGAAGCTCTTGCTCACACCCGCTAATTGAAAAGAGACGGAGCGGTAAAGAGACATTTCAAGGGCATATTTCTTTGCTTCAAGTAGGTATTTAGAGTGTGGCCTCCAGTTTTACCTATAAACTTCTTGATAAAGACTTTGTCATAATAGGTCATCTTTGACATTGTAGTAAGATAAGGTCCGATCTGATAATTGAAGTACAATATAAGAAAAACGGTCGCGAATTACCGGGCTGGATAATGGCCGTCACGTCAATCCGCAGCCGTTAACGCTCAGCTACTCTACCCTCTACTCTACTGTATTCACCACACTACTCTTCACTCTTTCTACTCTGCACTCCAAGAAGTGGTGAATGCGGATCTGACAAGACAGAATAAGTTAATTGTTAAGGCGTAGGGACGAAAAGTTTGTGTCAGTTTCTGATGAAATTATACAACTATATAGCAAGTACGGAACCGTCTATAGGTACTCCCTGGACACTTCATACAACGGACCAGAAAAGACATTTCAAAAATACGGTTGTCTGTAAAGTCGGTTTACTGACGATAGTTGAACGTGACAACGTCATAAGAAAATACTGATGGAATGGTTTCATAATATCGAAAGAATCATTACCTTTATCGCCGCAATTATCATTGCTATAAACAATTGACACCACATTCACTTTTCACTGCACTTCATACTTGACGAGAACATGTAAATGTATTGTATAGCAGCTGTCCACGCGGACGCATCGCTCACTCAAGTAGGAGAGAGACAGATGATGATGTCGAACGCTGCCGAACGCGGAGGCCAATTGTGCCTCTTTGTCGCTCGTTGCACGCTCTCGCTTGCACTTCAAGCCTTAAACGGAACGCCTCACGGAACGCCTCAGAGCGAAGTAACGACGCATTTTTTCGTGCGTGCAGCCGGCTCCATCGAATTATAAGACGTTATCACGTCAATAAAAATACAACAAAATACTTGAATAAAATTTATTGTTTAAATTTCTAATCAATTGTTAAAATTAAAATTTTGATTTTATTATTTTAATAATATAATTAAATTTTTTCAATTGGTTACTTAATTATTTTTGCAAATTTAATTGTAATTTGTTATAAAAAAGTAATATTTTTATATAATTCATTATAAGAATAAACAATCATTAAATTATTGTTTATAAGTCTTACATTTAAAATTTAAAATTTGGAAATATTATTTTAATAATATAATTAAATTTTTTCAATTAGTTACTTAATTATTTTATTAATATTATTTTAATAAACATTATTTCAATAATATAATTATTTTTTTTCAATTAGTTACTTAATTATTTTTGCAAGTTTAATTGTAATTTGTTATAAAAAAGTAATATTTTTAAATAATTCATTATAAGAATAAACAATCATTAAATTATTGTTTATAAATCTTACATTTAAAATTTAAAATTTGGAAACATTAAAATTTTCGTAAATCTAGTTTTTAAAAAGCCCGCCTCAATGTGTTTAATATAGGAGAAAATGTTCCCTTTGACGGATGGCTGGTCCAACCTGTCATTTCAGACACGTTGTTGTGATATATGGAAGATTTAATATTTATGTTTTAATTTTTTTAAATCATAATAACACTCGATAATTATTTCGATTGAATAGTAAAGTCATCGATTTTTTACTCATCGTGAAATAGTTCTGTTAACTTATTGTTTTAATTTTGTCAATTATAGCATAACCTATAATCGCTGCACTAGCGGACCGATGCTATTCATTTTAATGATGAAAGCACGAATATTCGACAATATATCACTGAATATATAATTAATATCGAAAGAATCATTACCTTTATCGCTGTAATTATCGTTGTTATAAACAAGAACAACACATTCACTTTTCACTGCACTTGATACTCGATCAAAACATGTAGATGTACTATAGTATAGCAGCTGTTCACACAGACATCGCTCACTCAAGTAGGAGAGAGACGGATGTCGAACGCTGCCGAACCGTAGTAACTAATTAGTAATCTGTGGCCGAACGTAAAGGCCGATTGTGCTTCTTTGTCGCTCGTTCGCGCTCTCGCTTGCACTTCAAGACATACACGGAACGCCTCAGAGCGAGGTAACGACGCATGACGGAACGCCTCAGAGCGAGGTAACGACGCATGAGTCATGTTTTTTCGTGCGTGCAGCCAGCTCTATCGAATTATAAGACGTTGTCACGTCAAAAAGGAATGACGGAACAAACAAAATGGCGGCGAAATCCTATACATTCGACTACCAAACTGTAACCAATCTGTATCAATCTGGGTGACGAGGGTGTGAGGTCGCAATCTAGAGAGCGGCAGGGAGTTTCCATACTGTATGTTAGTACTAATATATATATATATACTTTGACTCTAGTACGTGCTGTATACCAATGGGGACGAATAGAGAAAAAAATTTATTCGTTGTCATTGGTGACAACTAGGAATAAACGATGTGATATAGGCATATCATATTGAACGTTGTTAAGTCGTATAAAATTATGTCGGACATTATATAGTCCCTTACCAGTCTGTTTTCTGTCGCTTTTTAGATTAATATTATATGACTTTATTTTTACATTGGCAGAATTCTCTATGAGAAGCCAAAAATGAAAGAAAAGATATCCTATTAATTATATATTGATAATTGATATCAGCCCCGGATCTACATTTTTTCGGAGGGGGTGCATAAGCTTAAAATGCTGCCCTTTTGCTCTCGTGAAAAACGTATAAAATTGTTAATTGTGTAGTTTGTATGTATATAATATGTTCATTACAAAATGATCGCTTAGACATCCTTTTAAAAACAGTTAATAACTATAACTAACACATTTTTAGAGCGTCGGTGGCGTAACGGCTAGGGCCGCCGCCGACTATCCGGGAGGTCGTGATTCGAATCCTGCCACGTACCAATGTGATTTTGATTTCGATTTCATATGTACGTTTATCTGACGCTGTTACGGTCAAGGAAAACATCGTGAGGAAACCTGCACACGCCTGGGGCGAAACTCGCAGGTTGTGTGTGAAGTCGACCAACCCGCACTGGGCCCGCGTGGTCGACTAAGGCCCGATCACCCTAAATCAAGATAGGCTCGAGCCCCTCGGTGGGGACGTATATGAGCTGATATGATGAACACATTTTTCAGCTTTAAAGGAATGAATTCTAGACCCTTTGACTTTGACATCTTACACTTACATAAATCAAAAATAAAATGAGAACTAAATGTTATTATTTGAATAACATAAAAATGTTATCGCTTACAGATACATATCTTTGGCAGCAAGCTGTGCAACCTTTGATTTATTTAAGTTCTGAATACACACAAACTGAAAATAATGATAATAACATTTAATTTTCGGTGTTAACGATTCAGCTTCATTCAGTTCATTCACAGCCAATCGCGACATAAAAAATTGTCAGAAATAGAATAAATGGGAGAAGATATTATTATAATTTTTCTTTTCTCTAATTAATCAAATCTTTTTAGTATTTTACAATTTTATTTTTCTAGTCTTTTTTTTGGCGAAATCATCTATTATAGCATTATAAATATTATAATTCAATGAATTCGGCATTTCATTTTCGATGGATAAAAGTGCCCTTGGGTCATTGTCGAACGCAAGTAATTTTTAATCAGCTTGAGTTTGCTTAAGCTTCTTTCGCATGAAGCTGAGGTAGTTAGCAATGTAGCATAAATTTTAAGAGCTACACATATATTAGAAAAAGCATCTTGGAAATCATTTTTATAAATCTCTATATAAGGTCTAACAAAATTAGCTGATACTATTTTAAGGGCAAGTTCAGTAAACGAAACTGAACAACTTTTTCTTCAGCGACCATACCGAATTCTAAAAAAAAATCGCTACATTCCATTATTGCCTACTTAAATAAATAATATTCTCGTTGTGCGGCCCTGTTTAGTTTACATCGCTGGATTCGTGCCGTGCCGCAACCACCCGCAACGAAACTGTGCACTGTGCCCGGCCGTTGACCTTTACTAGTTCTCTCAATCAATTCATATTTAAAATACTTAAAACCAACTGTAAGGTTTTAGCTGTAGGTAGTAAAATACAACCTAACAGGTATTTACACTTTACGAAAAAGAAGAAATTGAAATTGAAGGCAGCGGCTCGTTCCTTCGAGGCGCTTGAGGTCGTTGAACGAATCACGCGAATTATATGTACCTACGAGCAAACGCCTACAAGCAACTGTGAATACTGTTATGCGCGAAAAAAATATCTCAGTTACTCTCGCGCACTCATTGAGTTACGTTTCTCAAAGCCTAACGACAGATTGTGTGTGACCTACCTAAGTGCCTAAGTTAAGTGTTTTATTGTGAAATGCCGTACAACAGTATTTGGACATGGCGGTGTGCTATGAAGTTTGTAACCAAAAGTTTGGGATGTAAGAAGGAAGGCTGCGGGTAAAGGATCGGAGCGGAGGCTTGTGCTATTATTATCATCTGTGGCGGAGGCGCGTGGGCTGCGGCTTTTACGGTGCGATGGTCAGTGCCGGATTCATTAAGATTTCTTATTTTTTTATTGTAGATTTTTTTTCTTAGATTTCAGTATGGTCGCTGAAGAAAAAGTTGTTCAGTTTCGTTTGCTGAACTTGCCCTTAAAATAGTTTCAGCTAATTTTGTTAGACCTTATACAGGGTGTAAATGTGCATTCCCGCCATATTTACAGAAGTAGTAGTTTATAATACTACAAATTGTTTCAGCATATACAAAAAATCTGATATTTGAAGGACTACGAGTTATGGTATGAAACTCTTTTGGAGTTCATGTAAGAATAAACCAGTTTTATGTAAGATCGCAGTGGAACAAACTTAGGTTAGGTTAGGTTAGGTTAGGTTTTTTTTTTTTTTTTTTTTTTTCCTTCTACCTCCAACTTTATCGGAGTCTTTATAAAGCTAATCTTCTCATTCATTCAATTTCTCTCTTTTATGCCTCTCGCACTTCCTTACTTCATACTGTATCTTTCTTTTATCCATCGCCTTTCATTACAATAAAGGGTGGGATTCCCTTCTATATTTGCCTAAATCGCTACTTTTTATCCTTTTTTATTTTAAGGTTACTTTTTATCCTTTTTTCGTGTATTACGTTTGTTTCTAGGGTTTAATAATGTATTACAGCCGGTTGCTTTATTTTTACAATTTTACAATTTTCTTATTACATACAGTTTATCCATAAGCTAGTGTTACATTTACAATTTTTAATATCTAAGTTTCTATGCTAATCTATAATATATACATTATACTATGACAGCATAGTTTCTTTTATCTTGTTTTATTTCTTATTATCACTATTTCCGCTAATTTAATACAATACTTTATGAATCTATCTCTATGTTTGCTTTTCATTATTCCTTCCACATTCTCCGGTTTCAGTTCTGTATCAATTTCATTTTCTACTTTATAGCGCTCCAGCGCGTGCACAGGGCATACAAAAAGAATATGCAGCACCGTCTCGTCCAAATCCGGGTCGCAAATACACGATGGGCTCTCCTTGCACCCGAAACGATTCAAGTATCCGGAGAACCCACCGTGTCCCGTTATAACTTGCGTACTGACGCTATTGATCTGCATTTTTCGTACCACGCTGTATGCCGACACCGCATTGGGGAAGAACATCTTCGTCACAGATGCTGTTTCACCTGTCCCATATCTGTGGTTCCACACGCCAAGCGATGCCATTCTAATGCATCGCTTGACGTATGAAACGGGGCACAGATCGTAATCAGGTCTTCTCTTGGAAGCCCCAGCGGCCTCCTTGGCCAGTATGTCAGCTCTCTCGTTTGCCTCCAATCCTGCGTGGGCCTTCACCCAAAACAAAGATACAACTTTGCCTTGTCGAGAAGATGATTTAATATTGTCTCTGGCTTCTACGGCCAGGGGATGGAGGCAATCGGGGTTCTTGACAGTTAAAAGGGCCGCCTTTGAGTCGCTGAAGATTCCAAAAGAAGAGGCTCCGTGCTTTGAAATCACCCTAGCTCTGTTTATCGCAAGGAGCTCCGCCTGGTAGACTGTGCAGTAAGGCGATAGGGCAAGCTTGAGGGACTTTGTCTCTGCCCCACCACACCATATAGATAGCGCGGCGCCGACCCTGCCCTCAATCTTGCTCCCATCAGTGAAAATTTGGACGTCTAGTCCACGATGTTTGTCCACGTCATCTTGGCTAACCAGGCACACGAGCTCCAAATGTTCACGCTCCGCAGGGTGAGGTGCTTCAATTGCTGGGGCCATCCGCTCGATCTCCCGGTCCCCCAGGTCCGGATGTGGTACGCCCCTCCTGGCTCGATATAAGGAAGCCGCCTCCTGGACACGAATGTCAAGAGGGAGCATTCCAGCCAGTATCAATACCGAGTTAAGGGAGACCGTGCGGTAGGCTCTACACAGCTTTTGAGCGACCCCACGTTGTACCGTCGAGAGCTGCTTAATAGTTTTCAATTTTTTCGCAGCAGGAGCCCAGGCACTGGCTGCGTACAATATTACAGGCTCTATAGTAGCTACATAGATCACCCTGATTACTTCTGGATGCAGTCCCCAATTTACTTTTGCAGCCATTGCAAGCCTGTTGTATATACCTATTGCTTTTTTGCAGACGTTTGTAACATGAGAGTTAAATGTTAGTCTGTCATCGATGGTGAGACCCAGAAGCTTCATTTCTTTCGACATGCCAATGTCGGTCCCCCCCATGCTCAGGCGTGGTGTTGTTCTAGAAATACTGAAGCCTTTAGCCTTTTGCAGCTTGATATCGAAGACGATGCCGTTGTGGTCCGAGCTCGTAAGTCCCTCAACGATTTTCCAGTTGTCTACCAGGTCCAGCATGTCTGTCGAGCAGGCCGTTATGTCGACGTGACTACAGTAGCGCTTGCCCCCCCGCATGGTGTCGAAGGTCGGGATATCCCCCCTATTGAGGATATGCAGCTCTAGCTCTCCGAGAGCTCCCAGCACGTCATCTCCCCTATGGTCACTCGAAGGACTTCCCCACCACATGTTTTTCGCGTTTACATCGCCTCCAATGATTAGCTTTTTAGGTTTTATTTCCCGCTCTATCAGTTTTAAATGAGCCAAGTATGGGTCGAGGGACTCCGGCTCCGGCTCGAAGTAAAGGGAGGCCAGTGTTACCTCCCAGGCACTGGTTCGGAGCCCCACCACCACGATGTTATTGGTGGTGAGTTTCGGGTACTGTATAACGTCTATATCAGAATTAAAGACAGCTATTGCTGCTTTTACAGTCCCGTCTCCTGTGTCAGTGCTCTGGAAGATCCTCGCCCCCTTGTAGTTCCTCATTTCCTTCACTCGACCCACATATGGCTCTTGTAGGAGCGCTACTGAAATTTTTCGGTTCTTAGCTTCCGTAAACAGTTCGTACGTAGCTAACTTCTTGCGCTGGAGGTTAGATTGTATAGCTCTATAGTGGGTGAAGTCGCCCGGGACGCCCTTAGCAGTAGGCTACGGACATCCGAGCCAGCCCATCCCACCTCAGGCGTGTTGGACATTTAAGGCTGAAGGCATTGTGATCAGTGTGTTCGATCTTTGCCTTGACGCAGTTCCGGCACTCAGGTGGGCCACCGGTGAGCCTGTCTTCACACTCCGCACTAAGGTGGGGGCCGCCGCAGTGGCTACACAGGTCAGCCGGCTCTTTGCAGAACCGTCTGCCATGCCCGTACCCTAAGCAGCGCGTACATTGTACCAATGGGGAGTGGTCTTTGACGACGATGCGCTGGAGGTCGATATGTACAAGTCCTGCTTCCGTTACCCTTCGCCAGACAATAGGTGATACGCCCACCACTATGTGGCAGGTGTGGGGGTTCCTCGCTCTTTTCCTATACCGTACCTCCAGGCGATCGTCCTCAGCGTTGAGGTCGCGAAAAACACCCCGGTTCTGGTTCCTTAGGGCCTTTAAGACGTCTTCGTCAGTGTTCATTTGTAGAACGTCTCTAAGGATTACCAGCGGATCCTTGTTTTTCACTTCCTCAACGCTGAGGGCTGTTCCTTCTTTTCCCAACTTGTCTATGACCTTCCTTCTTTCCTCTTTGGTTTGGAATCCCATGACAACCTTTCTATCCTTTGCTTTTCTTACTCTCTCAACTTTTACCCAGCCCTCCTTTGCGTCAATCACCTTTCTGACCTTTTCCAAGACCTCCTCTCCGGTCTCCGTTTCGTCCCTGGAGGTCACCACGATGGAATGGAGCGTTTTTGGTTTTGGTGGTAAGTTGCCACTCTCAGTGGCGGCTACGCTTGCATAGCTCCTAACTTGCTCCAAGGTTTCCTTCTGGTTCTCCAGGGACTCCTTTAATTCCTCCATTCTTTTATTATTCTCAATTAATAACCTTGAGTGCTCCTCGAGGCGAGTTATTAGATTGGGATCAGAACTTACCATAAAGGTAGCATCAGATACATTCGTCTCCGGCTCTGTCCCCACCGTCCCCTTCTTATCCTTTTGCGATACCGAGGCCCCCACGACCGCCCCCACCCCCGGTGTATTGGAGGCTGCCTCGGCCTCCTTTACCAGTTGGTAAAGACGGTCCAGAGCCTCGGTAATGCAGTTTTTGATGTCAGTTTTTAGGTTACGGGAAGCACTCAAGTTTATTTTTGCAGTCACTAGACAAGCCTTGGCCTCGGCTGTGCGGTTACCATATATCTTGCCTTGACTGTCCAGAGAGGCTTTACATTTGTCAGTCATTTTGTCTTTTGAGCTGACCTGCTTTGTTGAGTTCAGAGTCTTGGAGGTCGAGTCATTACTAGAGGCTTCCCAATTGTTGATGCTTTTCCTAACATTATTTTTCGACCCGGATTTTGACGGCGACATTTTACGGTCGGCACCAGACGCATTCGGGGGAGTCCTAATTGAGAACATGTTGGAGGTAGGCGTCAAAAGTATTACAGGTTATAGCGTAAAAATAAAATAAAATTAAAACAATTGACTCTACCTAGAGTCACTATTAGATGTCGATTGTCAAGATTATTTAGACTCTATTACAATAAAATAAAAATCTTAAGAAATAATAGTCAAAAACTTAACACTAACACGATATAAAAGAAAAACAATAAAAATATAAATTTATATTGAGTCGTTATATGGGGCCCAATAAGACCCCGTCAGTTATAGGTAGTCAAAAAAGCAATATTTTAGGCTATAATAATAATATAGATTATCCTAATTGGCGTCAAGATCAATAAAATTAAAATAAAGAGTTAAAGAAAATCAAGTAGAGTCAGAACTCTACCTAGAGTCTGTCTCTATAATTGACCAGGTAGCTATTGCCAAGCCTCACAGTCTACAAAAAGTCGCGTGGAAATCGGTGCGATGGTTCCGGAGATACGTGGCTTTGAAAATTTCCAATATGGCCGCCAAAATGGCCGCCAAAACTTAAAATGGCTCTGGAGAGGTCAGTTTTGAACGCAGAAGGACGGGAAAAAGACCAGCGATATGGTCTCACTCAGGGAAATCACAATAACCGCTAATAGAATGAAAAAATTTTTAGTACTCTACATAGAGTTTTTGCTCTACAATTTAGTGGGGTTATTGGTTCTAGTAAGGTCAAAGAAAACCGCGTCCTTCTACGATCAAAATAACGAAGTAATGGCCAATTCAAAAAACCAAGATGGCGTCCAAGATGGCGGACCAAAATTTAAAATTGCTGTAAAATCTCACTCCGTGGTCGTATTGAGTCGTTCTTGGGCTCGTTTTAAAGGGGGTGGCAAGAGCTACCCGGTAAAAGCACACAATTAAAAATACAAGTAAAAACAGATTTTTCATATACAAAAAACACTTAAAATTAGGAAAAATTACAAAAAATGGCAATAAAACGAGCAAAATTTTTTCTTTTTTGACTATAGGTCCTAAAGATAGGTATTTTCAAAATTTTTAAAGGTTGTTCCGTGGTTTCAGTAGCATTCCTTCTTGTACCTCGTGTTGGCTCCAGATTTCAAAAAATTTATAACTAAAAAACTTTTTAGTCTATCATGTCCAGATTTTTTCACCACATATTCTACGCATTGAGGACTATTTTTTCAGCTATTTAAAATAAGGGGTCACCACTGCTGTTTTCGAAATAATAATTTTTGAAAATATCAAAATTTTTTAGAAGTTTATAAAACAAAAACCACTTCACTTACAGTTTTAATCTAAACGGTGAAATTATTTGTCCAGCTGCACAAACGAAACCACGTGGTCAAATTCAGCCGCGCGCCTCTGGATCTGGGACCTCGTGGCCACGTGGTTTTCAGTTTTTTAGTCGTAGCTCCGTCAAAGTCTTCGGCAAAAATCCAAATTTGGTGTCCGTCGGTAGATCTTGTCCAGCTGCATGTTATGCATCCAAAAAACAGATATGTCACTGATCTCGATCTTACAGCGTTCGCACTTAAAGTTTCCAAAATTTTCAATTAATCACTTTTTCCAAAATATTTAATAAACGAAAAATGTCCGGCTAAAATTCTTTTCACAAGGAGATAGAGTGTCTTTTTCCGCACACGGCGATATATAATACGATGTATTTATGTGAAAAAATACCAATTTTATGAATTTTAGAAGAATAATTCGAGCGCGGAGCAGCGTCGAAAGCGTGCGTACGGCGCGGGGAGCTGCGCGCGACTCTGGTTAGGTTAGGTTAGGTTAGGTTAGGTTAGGTTAGGTTAGGTTAGGTTAGGTTAGGCTTTTTTTTTTTTTTTTTTTTTTTCTCTACTACCTCTGACATTATCAGAGCCTGTTTTAGCTAAGTTTCTCTTTCATACCAGTTCTCGCTTTTATTCCTCTCGCACTTTTATTCCGCATACTTGATCTTTCTTTCATCCATCACCTTTCATTGCTATTATGGGTGGGACTCCCATCTAAGTTAACCTATTCTACTCTATTTAATTGCTACTTTTTATCCATTTTTTTATTTTGTTTTTATTTTTTGGGGGATTCATTTATTACACATCCTGTAATTTTTATTTTATACAATTTTCTTATCTACAGTCTATTTACAAACTAATGTTTACAGCTAATTTTTTTAAAACAACTTATTTTATATGCTAATCTATAATATGTTACATAATACTATGACAGCATATTTTCCTTATCTGGTTTTATTTCTTAAAATTACTTTATCGGCAACATTTTTACAATAGTTTATAAACTTCTCTCTTTGTTTACCTTGCATTATTTCGTTGACGTTATTTGGTGTCAATTTGATGTTAAGTTCTATTTCTGCATTGAGGCGATCCGTGGCGTGTACGGGGCATTCGAAAAGGATATGTGGAACCGTTTCCTCCATTTCGGGGTCGCAGATGCACGATGGGTTCTCCTTACACCTGAAACGGTTCAAGTATCCGGAGAACCCACCGTGCCCCGTCATAAACTGTGTGCAAACACTATTTATTTCTAATTTTCGAACTATAGCGTACGCCGCCACAGCATCAGGGAAGAAGATCTTCGTAACTGATGCCGTTTCGCCTACATCGTATCTGTGGTTCCATTCATCAAGCGTTGCCGCTCTTATGCATCGCCTGATGAATGAAACCGGACACAGGTCGTAGTCGGGTCTTCTCTTGGAACCTCCAGCGGCCTCCTTGGCCAATGCATCTGCTCTCTCATTTGCCTCCAATCCCGCATGAGCCTTCACCCAGAACAAGGCAGCAACCTTGCCCTGATGAGACGCCAGCTTGATGTTGTTTCTGGCTTCAACAGCCAGAGGATGGAGGCAGCTAGGATTTTTGACGGTCGAGAGAGCCGCCATGGAGTCGCTGAAGATTCCGAACGAAGAACAAGCCCCGTGCTGCAATATCACCCTAGTTGCCCTGTTGATCGCTAGAAGCTCCGCCTGGTAAACCGTGCAGTATGTTGGTAGAGCAAGTTTGAGGGCCCTCGTCTCGGTCCCACCACACCAAACAGACACCGCTGCGCCAACCTTGCCCCCAATCTTGCTCCCATCTGTGAAAATTTGCACATCGAGTCCACTATGCTTGTCCACTTCATCTTGGTTTACCAGGCACACGAGTTCCAGGTTTTCACGCTCTGCGGGGTGTGGAGCCTCTATTGCTGGAGCCATCCGCTCGACCTCCCGGTCTCCCAGGACCGGCTGAGGAACACCTCTCCTGGCTTGGTATAAGGAAGCCGCCTCATGGACTCGGAGGTCCAGAGGGAGCATTCCAGCCAGTACCAATACTGAGTTGAGGGAGACCGTGCGGTAGGCTCTACACAGCTTTTGAGCAACTCCTCTCTGTACTGATGCAAGCTGTTTTATAGTTTTCAGCTTCTTTGCAGCAGGGGCCCAGGCGCTGGCGGCGTACAATATTATCGGTTCAATGGTTGCCACGTATATTACCCGGATCACCTCTGGATGCAGCCCCCAACTTACCTTAGCAGCCTTCGCTAAACTTTTATAAACGCCTACTGCCTTTTTACATACCTTTGTAATATGGGTATTAAATGTCAACTTATCGTCAACAGTGAGACCGAGAAGCTTCATCTCTCTGGACATGACGATGTCTACTCCCCCCATGCTCAGGCGTGGTGTGTCGTATTTAAGCTTTTTTGTGACTGTTATTGCTGTTGTTTTATTGGGAGCAAACTTAAGTTTATTCTCGACACCCCACGCCAGAACATGCGCGAGAGCGGCACCGGCATGCCTCTCAACTTCTGAAGCTGTACCACCATCGAAGGCCAGGACAATGTCGTCAGCGAAGGCTTGACAGTAAACCCCCATGCTATCTAGGCTTTTCAGGAGAGGGTCCAGGAGAAGATTCCACAGTATTGGGCCGCCGATGGAGCCCTGTACACATCCCTTGTTAGTGCTCTTCCTATATTCTTCTCCAGCATACCTCACCGTTACTTCCCTGTCCTTTAGGTAGCTGTCAAAGACCCTCCTCAAGTTCCGGGGACACTTTTCCTCAGCCAGTCGGACTCTTATGGCCGGCCACCAGGCGCTATCGAAGGCCCCCTCTATATCCAACGAAACCAGTGTTACCATTTTCTTTTGGTCCAGCATGTAGCGGATATGTTGTATAAGGGTATAGAGGGAGTCCTCGGTGCTCCTCTGCGGCATGAATCCGTACTGGCGAGTACTCATCCTCGGCAGCAAGTAAAACTTGAGGCGGGCCACCAACATTTTTTCGTAAATTTTGCCCATTATAGGCAGTAGTCCTATGGGTCTATATGACTTAGGGTTGGTATAGTCGTCTTTACCTTGTTTTTTCAGGACTACTACTGTGGCACTCTTCCAGGGCTTTGGGAAGTGGTGATGCTCGAGACACTTGTTTAGGAATGATAGGAAGAGCTCGGGGTTGCAATTGATACTATGGCAGCATATGTCTGCGGTAAGGCCGTCAGCCCCTGGAGCCTTTTTTGGGTTGAACGACGCGCTGGCAAATTGCAGTTCAGCCATTGTGAACGGTGGGTCACAAGAGTCATCTTGCTCCCCAACGTTCACTTCATCCGCTTTGATTCTAATTTGGCAATGCGAGGTACTATCACTGGAAGTGAGATCTTCGGGGTAGAACGTCTCCGCGAGTAATCTCGCGGAGCCCCTTGTGTCTAACGTCTCTCCATTCCTCTCCAGTGGTAAGTCCTCTTCCCTGCGCGTCGTTCTTCCAATGACTCTGTAAATTCCCTCCCAGACCCCCTCTCTGTCTTGCTTACAGCAAAAAGCCTTCCAGCTCTCGGTTTGAGCTTTGGATGCTTCTAACTCATATTCTTTTTTCTGTTCCAGGTATTCTTCAACTACCTTTGACTTGCGGTTTGGGGCGGCACAGCGTATTCTACGTTTTTTGGTGGCAACGGATCTTTTCAAATTTGCGAGCTTTTCGGACCACCACGGCAGCGTCAGTTCTTCCTTGGCTTTTTTAATTGGCATGGCTGCAGAACAAGCCTCTTCTATTGCTTTGGTCCAATTATTCGCAGCTATGTCGATCTCCTCTGCTGTTCTTATTTTATCTATTTCAGTTTTGGTAAAGTTGTGCTGAAGCAGGGAGTCGACAAGCTTCTCGCGAAAATTGGACCAGTCAGCTTTTCTGGTGTTAAATTTTCTTGTTGTCCTGCAGATTTTTATGCCTTTCGATTTTTTAAGTCTGATGTTAAAGACGATGCCGTTGTGGTCCGAACTCGTGAGTCCCTCGTCGATAGCCCAGTTGTCCACCAAATCCAGCAGATCGGTCGAGCAAGCTGTTAAGTCGACGTGGCTGCTGTACCGCTTCCCTCCCCGGATGGTGTCGAAGGTAGGAATTTCCCCTCTGTTAAGAATATGAAGCTCCAACTCACCGAGAGCTCCCATCAGATCCTCCCCCCTGCGATCACAGGACGGACTTCCCCACCAAATGCTTTTCGCATTTGCATCACCTCCAACGATCCACCTTCGGGTATTGATATTGCGCTCCACCTTTTTTAGATGTGCCAAGTAAGAGTCCATGGGCTCCGGTTCCGGCTCAAAGTAGAGGGAGACGAGTGTGATCTCCCAGGCACTGGTTTGGATCCCCACCACTACGATGTTATTAGTGGTGAGTTTTGGGTACTGGATGACATTTATGTCGGGATCAAAGACGGCTATTGCCGCCTTTACAGTACCCTCTTTTTTTTTTTTTTTTCCTTCTACCTCCAACATAATCGGAGACTTTTTACAGCTAATTTTCTCTTTCATTCCAGTTCCATCATCTATGCTTCTCGTACTTTTATTCCTCATACTATTTATCTTCTTTCATTCATCATATTTCTTAACTTTTATGGGTGGGACTCCCATCTAGTATCATCTCTCTTTGTTCCTAATCTGCTACTTCCATGTTTTTGTTTGTTTGTCTATTATAGGGATCAGTAATAATAGGGTACAACACTTTATTTATTTACAGTTTCCGTTTTTGTTACTGAATACATTTTATTCTATATTACTACAACTATACTTAAAACAATATTTTTATTTGCGACTTATTATCTATGCTATACTATAATATGCTCAGGATACTATGATAGCATATTTTCTTATACTGTCTATTCTTTTTCTTTCAACTATATTAGCATTTTTATTGAAATATTGAGACACAGTTATAATGATTTTTCTGATTTTGTTCCTCTCCATATCTGAGTCAAAAAGCAGCAACCTGACTATCAACGCGATTCCTCTCCCCCCGGAACCCCCGGCGGCCTCCCTGTCCAGTGTATTTTTCCCACATGCCCCCATTCCTTTGTAAGCTTTTAACCATATCAAAGTCACAGCTTTGCTAGGGTGAGATACCGATTTTATATTATCTCTAGCTTTAACTATCATGGGGTGGATGCAGTTCCCGTCATCCAGTGGGGCCACTATGGAGTCACCGGAGGCTCCAGAAGAGGGGGCTCCGCGTCGCAAAATCCTCCTTGTTACCCTATTTCTTACTCTATTTTGAGTGGGGTCACCCGGGACGCCCTCAGCAATAGGCTACGGACGCCCGGGCCAGCCCATCCCACTTGAAGCGTACTGGACAGTTTGAACTAAAGGCATTATGGTCAGCGTGATCAAGTTTGGCTCTGATACAATTTCGGCATTCGGGAGGTGCTCCTGTAATTTTGTCTTCACATTCCGCGCTGAGGTGGGGGCCGCCGCAGTGGCTACATAGGTCGGCTGGCTCTTTGCAGAGCCGCCTACCATGTCCGTACCCCAGGCAGCGCGTGCATTGGACCAGCGGGGATTGGTCCTTGGCAACGATGCGCTGGAGGTCGATGTGAACGAGCCCTATTTCCGTCACCCGTCGCCAGATAATAGGAGAGACGCTTATCACTACGTGGCAGGTGTGCGGATTCCTTGCTTTTCTCCTATATCTTACCTCCAGACGATCGTCATCAACGCCGAGGTCGCGAAAAACATCCCTATTTTGATTCCTTAAAGCCTTGAGGACGTCCTCGTCTGTATTAACTTGTAGGACGTCCCTGAGGATCACTAGGGGGTCTTTGTTTTTCACCTCCTCGACGTTGAGGGCCGTTCCATCTTTCCCCAGCCGGTCCATAATTTTATTTCTTTCCTCCTTTGTATAAAAGCCCATCACTATCTTTCGATCTTTCGCTTTCCGCACCCTTTCAACTTTGACCCAGCCTTCTTTTGCATCGACTATTTTTCTGACCTTGTCGAGGACCTCCTCCCCGGTTTCCAGTTCGTCCTTGGAGGTGACCACGATGGAATGGAGCGTTTTGTGTTTGTGGAGCGATTTGCCGCTCTGAGTAGCGGCTACGCTCGCGTAGCTCTTTACTTGGTCTAAAGTCACCTTTTGGTCCTCCAAGGACTCCTTCAGTTGCTCCATGGCCTTGGTGTTCTCTCTCAGCAACTTTGAGTGCTCCTCGAGACGGGAAATCATATCGGGGTCAGAGTTGACCATGAACGTGGCGTCGGAGACGGACGCCTCCGGCTCCACCCTCACGGCCTTCTCCTTCCCCTTTTGCATATCCGAAGCTCCCACGACCTCCTCCACCACCGGTGTTTTAGTAGCGTTATCAGCTTCTTTCACCAGTTGGTAGAGTCGATCGAGGGCCTCTACGATGCTGTTCTTGATCTCCGTCTTCAGATTTCGGGAAGCACTCAAGTTGAGTTTTGCCTTTGTGAGACATGCCTTGGCCTCGGCAGTGCGGGTCTCGTATGTTTTGACTTTTTGGGGATCCGGGGAGGCTCTACTCTTGTCTGTCAATTTGGTGCTCGTAGAACCAGTCTTTTTAGTTGCACCAATTGGGTCAGAGTACGATGACTCCCACTCGTTGATACTACGCCTTACACTATTTCTAGGTCCCAATTTTGCAGGTGATTTTTTACCTTCGCCTCCGGTCGGTTTCTGGGGAGTCCTAGCTGTGTACATATTGGAGGTGTGCGTCTATGAGTTAAAGCAATAAAATATTATAAAAGGTCACTTGTTATATACCAGTCTATGGTATTAAAAAATAGCAGTTAAACAATTTATCAGTGACACAATGTAAAACACAAAATAAAGAAAATAGTAATATAAACTATATAAATAACGGTGGTTCAGTAGGGGCCCAATAAGACCCCGTCAATTTTTTATATTGTCAAAAATAATAGTTAAATATAATATAAATTAAAGTTAATTTAAAGTTTTAAAGTTTTACTCTACGTAGAGCAGATGTCAATTAATGTTCCTAATTATAACTAGAAATACAATACAATAACTACAATAACTATACAATAACTAACTAAACTAATTTAAAAATAAAAATCGAAAATAGAGTCAAGCTCTACATAGAGTCTTACTCTATATTTAAAAAGGTAGCTATTGCCGAGCCTTACACACTAGAAAAAATCTCGTTGAAATCGGTGCACTAGTTCCGGAGATATCGGGGCTTGAAAATTTTCAATATGGCCGCCAAGATGGCGGCCAAAGACTAAAAATGGTTTTTTGAGGTCAGTTTTGGACGCAGAAGAGCGGGAAAAAGACCTGCGGTATGCGCGTGGCCAGGAGCGTCGTTTAAAATATTAAAAAAGATCCAAATTTTTTGGCTCTCTACGTAGAGTTTTGACTCTACCATAAGATGAGGTCGCCTCTCCCAACTCTTACATAAAAAATCGCGTCCTTCTGCGATCAAAACTCTCCAAGTTATTGGCAAAAAGAATTTCCAATATGGCCGCCAAAATGGCGGACTGAAAATTAAAATACCCGTATCTCCGTTGTTTCTTGTCGGATCGAGCCAAGTTTGGGCTCGTTTTAAAGGGCTCGGCAATAGCTATTTGATGAGCACACAAAAATTAAAATAAAATGTAAGCCTGATTTAACATTTACAAAAAACACAAAAAACACACTAAAAATACACAAAAAATACAGAATTTAGGCAAAAGTCACAGTTTTTTCGCCGTCAGGCCACAGTATGCAAAAGTTCTTAAATTTAAAGGGTGGTTTGGTGAATCCAGCTGTGTTTCTTCTTCGACCACGTGGCAGGTCCAAAAATTCAAAAATTTTTAATTCGAAATTTTTTAGGGGGATGGTGTCCAAAATTTTTT
This sequence comes from Coleophora flavipennella, assembly GCA_947284805.1. Lineage (NCBI taxonomy): Eukaryota > Metazoa > Arthropoda > Insecta > Lepidoptera > Coleophoridae > Coleophora > Coleophora flavipennella. The sequence goes on from OX369305.1 coordinate 11,954,926, forward strand.
ACCACGTATTAAGTTCATAGAGCACTATTTTTTGGAAAATTAAAAATATGGGGTTATGGGTTAGGTTAGGTTAGGTTAGGTTAGGTTAGGTTAGGTTAGGTTAGGTTGGGATGCAAGTCGGGTTCCTCCTCGTGTGCCAAACTGCTGCTTGTCCCTTTGGATACGTCTGGAGGGAACAGCAGCATCTTTTGGCCGGTGCATCCTGGGCGCTTGTCAATTATATCTCCTTGTGGGATATAATTGACTCGCGGCGAATACCCGACAAGCGGGAGGTATGCGTGTTCTGGGTTAAGTCACAGACACGCATACGGGCGCACGCCTCGCTCTACTTTTAGAGTGCTGGCGTAGCGTGGAAGTATACCGTAATCCTTCGGGGGCGGGGGCCTTGCCTTAAATGGCCGGGCTGCGAGGAGACAACCTCTATAAAAATATTGCGGGCGAGGAGACAACCTCGTTAAAAAACATTGCGGGCCGTGAGAGGAGGGTTTTGCCCTCAGCTCACGGAAAAGGTGGGACTGCGGGGGAGGAGGAGTGTCGGTATTGCGATGCGCCGCTCTCCCTATCCTCCGCAGCCGAGCGGGGTTGAGGAGTTGGAGGCAGGACCGTGGAGGGAGAGGAGTGTTGGTATTACGATGCGCCTCTCTCCCTGCCCTCCGCGGTTCTGCCTGGGCCTGCCGAAAGGTGGGCGGTCGCCGGTGGGGGACTGGAAGTAAAGGCTCTGCCGGTTTCCCAGTCCTCTGCCACTCGGGCGAAGCGGGAGTGCCGTGGGGTTTTAGCCGGTAAGAGTCCGGCATAACCCGTCGGCCTCCTCCAGCGGACGGGTATCCATGAGGATTTCCCCACGTAAAAAAAAAAAAAAAAAAAAAAAAAGTTAGGTTAGGTTAGGTTAGGTTAGGTTAGGTTTTTTTTTTTTTTTTTTTTTACTTCTACCTCCAACGTTATTGGAGCCTGTTTTAAACTATGTTTCTCTTTCATACTAGTTCACGCTTTTATGCCTCTCGTACTTTCATTCTTCATACCTGATCTTTCTTACATTCATCATCTTTTATCATCATTATGGGTGGGACTCCCATCTAACTTAACCTATGCTACGACTGTCAATTTTTATTTATTGTGCTTTAGGGTACAATAAGGTAGTAGACAATTTCTTTAATTTAAATTTTTTACAGTTACCAAATTCTTATTGTGCTAAGATTTTTATTTTTACACTTTGTACTATTTCTTATTACTATTTTTATATACATTATCTTATAAACTATGCTTATCTCTAATATACTTATGATATCAAGACAGCATATTTGCTTAAACAGTTTTGTTTCTTTTTAAGACAATATTGGCAATTTTAATACAGTACTCCAAGAATTTTTCTCTTTCTTTGGTCCTCATCAATTCAGCTACATTTTCTGGTTTTAACTGTACATCTAATTGTCTTTCTAAGTTGAACCTTTCAACAGCATAGACTGGACATTCAAATAGAATGTGAGGGACTGATTCATTTACTCCAGGATCGCAGACGCACGACGGGCTCCCCTTACACTTGAAGCGGTTCAAGTATTCAGAGAACCCGCCGTGCCCTGTCATTATTTGCGTACTGATGCCGCTGATCTTTATCTTCCGAATTATGTTGTACGCCGCCGTCGCGTCGGGGAAAAACATCTTTGTCACCTTCGCAGTATCCCCGGCTTTATATCTGTGGTTCCATTCGTCAAGCGAGGCCATACGTATGCTTCGCTTGACGAATGACACCGGACATAGATCGTAATCTGGCCTCCTCTTGGAACCCACAGCGGCTTCCTTCGCAAGTAAGTCGGCCCTCTCGTTGCCCTCCAACCCTGCGTGAGCCTTGATCCAGAACAAAGTCACAGCTTTGTTCTGGCGGGATAGAGATCTTATGTTATCCCTGGCTTCTACCGCTAAGGGATGGAGGCAGTTGGGATTCTTGACTGTCAAGAGTGCTGCCATGGAGTCGCTGAAGATTCCAAACGAGGAGGCTTCATGCGCTGCTATTATTTTTGTTGCTTTATTTATTGCCAGCAATTCAGCCTGGTAGACCGTGCAATATTTGGGTAAAGCAAGCTTGAGGGCTCTGGTCTCTGCCCTGCCCATCCATACGGATACAGCGGCTCCAACCTTGCCCTCAAGCTTGCTCCCATCTGTAAACATACGGACCTCCAGGTCTTGATGTTCGTCGACTTGGTCCTGGTTTACCAAGCGCACGATCTCCAGGCTTTCACGTTCCGCTGGGTGTGGCATCTCTATAGCCGGGGTCATACGTTCAACCTCCCTGTCCCCCAGGTCCTGCCGGGGTAGCCCCCTCCTGGCTTCGTATAATGAAGCCGCCTCACGAACTCGGAGGTCTAGAGGGAGCATCCCGGTCAGCACTAGTGCGGAGTTCAGGGAGACCGTGCGGTAGGCTTTGCACATCTTTTGAGTAATTCCACGCTGGACTGTGGCTAGCTGTCTTATGACAGACAATTTATTAGCTGCCGGCGCCCAGACGCTGGCAGCGTACAACATTATGGGCTCCATCGCTGCCACGTAAATTGTTCGAATTATTTCAGGCTGGAGTCCCCAGCTCACCTTTGCTGCCCTTGCAAGCTGCCCATACACACCGATAGCTTTTTTACAGGCATTCGAGACGTGGGTGTTAAACGTCAATTTTTCATCGATGGTGACTCCTAGCATTTTAATTTCCTTAGACATGCCAATGTCGATCCCACCCATGCTCAGGCGCGGCGTGTCGTATTTAAGCTTTTTGGTAATAACCATTGCTGAAGTCTTATGCGCAGCAAACTTAAGCTTATTTTTGACACCCCACTCCAGAACATGTGCGAGAGCGGCATTGGCATGTCTTTCCACTTCGTTTGCTGTGTCACCATCGAAAACCAGGACGACGTCGTCTGCGAATGCCTGACAATGGCAGCCTTTGATCTTCAGACTTTGAAGGAGAGGGTCGAGCAGGATGTTCCAAAGTACTGGGCCGCCAATGGAGCCCTGGATACAGCCCTTGTTTGTAAATTTACAGTACTCTTCGCCCCCGTACCTCACCACAACACTTCTGTCCCTTAAGTAGCTATCGAAGACTCGTCTCAAGTTCAGAGGACACCCCTCCTCAGCCAGTCGGATCCTTATGACTGGCCACCAGGCGCTATCGAAGGCCCCCTCTATGTCCAGTGATACTAAGGTGACAATTTTCTTTTGCTTCATCTTACTTTGTATATGTTGTATCAGATCATAGAGGGAGTCCTCAGTGCTCCTCTGTGGCATGAACCCGTACTGGCTAGAGCTTATCCTCGGCAATACGTAAAACTTGAGACGAGCCACCAACATCTTTTCGTAGATCTTACCCAGAATAGACAGTAGCCCAATAGGTCTATACGCTTTGGGAGTAGTGTATGTGTCTTTCCCCGGCTTCCTTAGGAATATTACCACAGCTTTCTTCCAGGTCTTTGGGAAGTGGTGGCACTCTAAACACTTGTTAAGAAGAGTCAGGAATAGGTCAGGGTCTTTATTTATGGCTTGAAGGCAGATATCAGCGGTAAAACCATCCGCACCTGGGGCCTTTTTAGGGTTGAAGGACTCGCTCGCTTGTACCAGTTCAGCCATAGTAAATGATGGATCGCATAGAACATCTTGTTCTCCAGCGTTTACTTTCTCGGCTTGAAGTCTGGTTTGGCTGTGTGAGGCGTTGTCACTGGTTGCGAGGTCGTCCGGGTAAAAGGTTTCCGCTAAAAATTTAGCGGAACCCTTTGCGTCCAATGCCTCTCCGTTCTTTTCCAGTGGCAACTCCTCATCCCTGCGTTTTGTCCTTCCAATGACCCTATAGATCCCCTCCCAGACCCCTTCCCTATCCTGCTTACAACAGAACTCCTTCCAGCTCTCGGTTTGAGCTTTAGCTGCCTCTAGTTCGTATATCTCCTTCTGTTTGAGATATTCCTCAATGACCTTCGATTTCCGGATCGGGGCGGCACACCTTATTCTGCGTTTCTTGGTAGCAACTTTCTTTTTTAGGGTAGCGAGTTTTTCGGACCACCACGGCAAAGCCTTCAATTCTTCTTTTGCTTTTTTAATAGGTAAAGATTGGGCGCAAGCGTCTTGTATGGCTTTAGTTAGATTGTCTGCCATATTGTCAATTTGTTCTATTGCGCTTATCCTCTCTATATCTGATCTTGTAACATTATGTACGAGCATGGACTCACCCAGTTTTTCGCGAAATTTAGACCAGTCCGCCTTTTTTGTGTTGTATTTCCTGGTGGTCCTGGATACTTGAATACCTACAGACTTTTGTAATTTAATATCGAAGACGATGCCGTTATGGTCCGAACTCGTGAGGCCCTCATCAATTTTCCAGTTGTCTACCAAGTTCAGCATGTCTGTCGAACAGGCCGTTATGTCGACATAACTACTGTAACGCTTCCCTCCCCGGATGGTATCGAAGGTTGGGATATTCCCACTATTGAGGATGTGCAGCTCTAGCTCACCGAGAGCTCCCAACACGTCATCTCCCCTATGGTCGTTCGACGGACTTCCCCACCATACGTTCTTAGCATTTACATCGCCTCCAATAATTAGCTTCTTAGGTTTGATTTCGCGCTCTATTACTTTTAGATGGGCCAGATATGGGCCAAGGGACTCCGGCTCCGGCTCGAAGTAGAGGGAGGCGAGTGTTACCTCCCAGGCACTGGTTCGGAGCCCCACCACCACGATGTTGTTGGTGGTGAGTTTCGGGTACTGTATGACGTATATGTCAGGATTGAAGACAGCTATTGCTGCTTTTACAGTACCGTCTCCTATGTCAGTGCTCTGGAAGATCCTCGCCCCTTTAAAACTCCTCATTTCCTTCCCTCGGCCAACATATGGTTCCTGTAGGAGCGCTACTGCTATTTTGCAGTTTTTAGCTACTGTGAACAGTTCATAAGTAGCTAGCTTCTTACGTTGGAGGTTCGATTGTATAACTCTATAGTGGGTGAAGTCGCCTGGGGCGCCCTCAGCAGTAGGCCACCGACATCCGAGCCAGCCCATCCCATTTGAGTCGGGTTGGGCATTTTGGACTGAATGCGTTATGGTCAGTCTGTTGAAGCTTGGCCCTTACGCAGTTCCGGCACTCGGGTGCGGTGCCAGTGAGCCTATCTTCACACTCCGCACTGAGGTGTGGACCGCCGCAGTGGCTGCACAGGTCAGCCGGCTCTTTGCAGAACCGTCTGCCGTGTCCGTACCCCAGGCAGCGCGTGCATTGGACCAGCGGGGAGTGATCCTTGGCAACGACGCGCTGAAGGTCTATGTGAAGGAGTCCTTTTTCAGTCACCCTTTGCCAGATAATAGGCGACACACTTACCACAATGTGGCACGTGTGGGGATTCCTAGTTCTCCTCCTGTATTTGACTTCCACGCGGTCGTCCTCAGCGCCGAGGTCGCGAAAAACACCCCGGTTTTGGTTCCTCAGAGCCTTTACGACGTCTTCGTCAGTATTAAACTGTAGTACGTCCCTGAGGATAACCAACGGGTCCTTGTTCTTCACTTCCTCGACGCTGAGGGCCATTTCTTCTTTGCCGAGCTTATCCACCACTTTTTTCCTCTCCTCTTTCGTTTGAAAACCTATGACGATTTTCCGGTCCTTTGCCTTTCGGACCCTCTCAACCCTAACCCAGCCCTCCTTTGCGTCTATTGCTTTCCTGACTTTGGTCAAAACCTCCTCCCCGGTCTCGGTTTCGTCTCTGGAAGTGACTACAATAGAGTGGAGCGTTTTTGCGTTGGCAGTAGGCTTTACGCTATCTGAAGCGGCTACGCTTGCGTAGCTTCTGGCTTGCTCCATAGCCACCCTTTGGTCTTCCAGGGATTCCTTCAACTCTTCCATGCGCTTGGTATTTTCCATTATAAGCCTGGAGTGCTCCTCAAGACGGCTTATCAAGCTGGGGTCGGAGTTGACCATGAAGGTAGCGTCGGAGGCGGACGCCTCCGGCTCTACCCCCACGGCCCTCCCCTTTTCTCCATGTGATCCCGAGGCCCCAACGACCCCCTCCACCCCCGGCGTTTTGGAGGCTGCTTCAGCCTCCTTTACCAGCTGGTAAAGACGGTCTAGTGCCTCGGTGATACTGTTCTTGATGTCCGTCCTGAGGTTCCGAGAGGCACTCAGGTTAAGTTTACCGGTAGTCAGACAAGCTTTCGCTTCGGCTGTGCGGCTTTCATAAGTCTTGCTTTGGCTGTCCACGGAGACTCTACTTTTGTCGATGATTGAAGTGTTTGGTTTGGAGGTGACCTGCTTGGTCGAATTCAGGGTCCTAGGGGTCGAGTTAGATTTCGAGGTCTCCCATTCGTTGATACTTTTCCTAACACTATTGTTCGGCCCGGATTTCGGAGACGACTTTTTGCAGTCGGCACCAGTCGCTTTCGGGGGAGTCCTAATCGAAAACATTTTGGAGGTAGGCGTCAAGAGTATACACAAAAAATAAAAGAAATATAAAGAAAACAAAGGTAGAGTAAATTTAAGAGCGGCTCTACCCAGAGTCAGCCTATAAATAGCAGTTGTCAAGTACTTAAAGCTAACACTGTAAAACAATTTTAAAAGGAATAATATTCAGATACTTAATGCTAGCTAATGTAGAAAAAACAATGAAAGTATGATTTAATAATGAGTTGTTTAAAAGGGGCCCAATAAGACCCCGTCAGTTATAAATGGTCAATAAAAGTAATAATATAGGCTATAATAATAATATAGATTGTCCTAAGAGGCGTCAAAATCAATAAAGTTAAAATAGAGTTAAAAATAAAATGAAATAGAGTCAGAACTCTACATAGAGTCTGTCTCTACAATTAACCAGGTAGCTATTGCCAAGCCCCACAGTTTACAAAAAATCGCGTGGAAAACGGCGCACTGGTTCCGGAGATACTTGACTTTGAAAATTTTCAATATGGCCGCCAAAATGGCCGCCAAAATTTTAAATGGTTCCAAAGGGGTCAATTTTAATCGCAGAAGGACGGGAAAAAGACCAGCGATATGGGCTCGCTTAGGAGAATCACAATAACCGCTAAAAAGATGAAACAATTTTTAGCACTCTACATAGAGTTTTTGCTCTACAATATGTTGCGGTTATTGGTTCTGATACGGCCAAAAGAAACCGCGTCCCTCCACGATCAAAAATAACGAAGTTATGGCCAATTCAAAAAACCAAGATGGCGTCCAAGATGGCGGACCGAAATTTAAAATTGCTGTCAAATCGCACTGCGTGGTCGTATCGAGCCGTTCTTGGGCTCGTTTTAAAGGGGGTGGCAAGAGCTATCCGGCAAAAGAACACAAACAAAAATAAAAGTAAAAACTGATTTTTTATATACAAAAAACACTTAAAATTAGGCAAATTTACATAAAAATGGCAGTTAAACGGAAAAATTTTTAGTTTTTTGTATGTAGATCCTAGAAATAGGTGTTTTCAAAATTTTAAGAGGTAGTTCTGTGGTTCATGCACTTTTCTTTCTTGCACCTCGTGTTAGCACCAGAATTTCAAAAAATTATAACTAAAAAACTTTTTAGTCTATGATGTCCAGATTTTTTCGTCACATATACTGCTCAATGAGAGCTATTTTTTCGGCTATTAAAAATCAGGGGTCACCACTGCACTTTTCGAAATATTAATTTTTGAAAAAACCAAGATTTTTAAAAATTTTTTAAAACAAAAACCACTTCACTTACAGATTCAGTCTAAACGGTAAAGTTGTTTGTTCAGCTGCTCCCACGTAACCACGAGGTCAGTTTCAGCCGCACGCCTCTGGATCTGGGACCTCGTGGCCACGTGGTTTTCGGTTTTCTGGTCGTAGCTCCGTCAATGTTTACGGCAAAAATCCAAAATTGGTGTCACACGGTAGATCTTGCACAGATACATAATTTCAATCCAAAAAACAGATAGGTCACCGCTCAATATCTTGCAGCGTTCGCACTTAAACTTTTGAGATTTTACAATTTTCCACTTTTTTCAAAATATTTATTCAACGAAAAATGTCCGGCTAAAACTCTTTTCACTATAAGATGGAGTGTCTTTTTCCGCACACGGTGATATATAACACGACGTGTTTATGTGAAAAAATACCACTTTTGTGATTTTTTAAAGAAAAATTTGAGCGCGGAGCAGCGTCAAAAGTGTGCGTACGGCGCGGGGAGCTGCGCGCGACTGGGTTAGGTTAGGTTAGGTTAGGTTAGGTTAGGTTAGGTTAGGTTAGGTTAGGTTAGGTTAGGTTAGGTTAGGTTAGGTTAGGTTAGGTTAGGTTAGGTTAGGTTAGGTTAGGTTAGGTTAGGTTAGGTTAGGTTAGGTTAGGTTAGGTTAGGTTAGGTTAGGTTAGGTTAGGTTAGGTTAGGTTAGGTTAGGTTAGGTTAGGTTAGGTTAGGTTAGGTTAGGTTAGGTTAGGTTAGGTTAGGTTAGGTTAGGTTAGGTTAGGTTAGGTTAGGTTAGGTTAGGTTAGGTTAGGTTAGGTTAGGTTAGGTTAGGTTAGGTTAGGTTAGGTTAGGTTAGGTTAGGTTAGGTTAGGTTAGGTTAGGTTAGGTTAGGTTAGGTTAGGTTAGGTTAGGTTAGGTTAGGTTAGGTTAGGTTAGGTTAGGTTAGGTTAGGTTAGGTTAGGTTAGGTTAGGTTAGGTTAGGTTAGGTTAGGTTAGGTTAGGTTAGGTTAGGTTAGGTTAGGTTAGGTTAGGTTAGGTTAGGTTAGGTTAGGTTAGGTTAGGTTAGGTTAGGTTAGGTTAGGTTAGGTTAGGTTAGGTTAGGTTAGGTTAGGTTAGGTTAGGTTAGGTTAGGTTAGGTTAGGTTAGGTTAGGTTAGGTTAGGTTAGGTTAGGTTAGGTTAGGTTAGGTTAGGTTAGGTTAGGTTAGGTTAGGTTAGGTTAGGTTAGGTTAGGTTAGGTTAGGTTAGGTTAGGTTAGGTTAGGTTAGGTTAGGTTAGGTTAGGTTAGGTTAGGTTAGGTTAGGTTAGGTTAGGTTAGGTTAGGTTAGGTTAGGTTAGGTTAGGTTAGGTTAGGTTAGGTTAGGTTAGGTTAGGTTAGGTTAGGTTAGGTTAGGTTAGGTTAGGTTAGGTTAGGTTAGGTTAGGTTAGGTTAGGTTAGGTTAGGTTAGGTTAGGTTAGGTTAGGTTAGGTTAGGTTAGGTTAGGTTAGGTTAGGTTAGGTTAGGTTAGGTTAGGTTAGGTTAGGTTAGGTTAGGTTAGGTTAGGTTAGGTTAGGTTAGGTTAGGTTAGGTTAGGTTAGGTTAGGTTAGGTTAGGTTAGGTTAGGTTAGGTTAGGTTAGGTTAGGTTAGGTTAGGTTAGGTTAGGTTAGGTTAGGTTAGGTTAGGTTAGGTTAGGTTAGGTTAGGTTAGGTTAGGTTAGGTTAGGTTAGGTTAGGTTAGGTTAGGTTAGGTTAGGTTAGGTTAGGTTAGGTTAGGTTAGGTTAGGTTAGGTTAGGTTAGGTTAGGTTAGGTTAGGTTAGGTTAGGTTAGGTTAGGTTAGGTTAGGTTAGGTTAGGTTAGGTTAGGTTAGGTTAGGTTAGGTTAGGTTAGGTTAGGTTAGGTTAGGTTAGGTTAGGTTAGGTTAGGTTAGGTTAGGTTAGGTTAGGTTAGGTTAGGTTAGGTTAGGTTAGGTTAGGTTAGGTTAGGTTAGGTTAGGTTAGGTTAGGTTAGGTTAGGTTAGGTTAGGTTAGGTTAGGTTAGGTTAGGTTAGGTTAGGTTAGGTTAGGTTAGGTTAGGTTAGGTTAGGTTAGGTTAGGTTAGGTTAGGTTAGGTTAGGTTAGGTTAGGTTAGGTTAGGTTAGGTTAGGTTAGGTTAGGTTAGGTTAGGTTAGGTTAGGTTAGGTTAGGTTAGGTTAGGTTAGGTTAGGTTAGGTTAGGTTAGGTTAGGTTAGGTTAGGTTAGGTTAGGTTAGGTTAGGTTAGGTTAGGTTAGGTTAGGTTAGGTTAGGTTAGGTTAGGTTAGGTTAGGTTAGGTTAGGTTAGGTTAGGTTAGGTTAGGTTAGGTTAGGTTAGGTTAGGTTAGGTTAGGTTAGGTTAGGTTAGGTTAGGTTAGGTTAGGTTAGGTTAGGTTAGGTTAGGTTAGGTTAGGTTAGGTTAGGTTAGGTTAGGTTAGGTTAGGTTAGGTTAGGTTAGGTTAGGTTAGGTTAGGTTAGGTTAGGTTAGGTTAGGTTAGGTTAGGTTAGGTTAGGTTAGGTTAGGTTAGGTTAGGTTAGGTTAGGTTAGGTTAGGTTAGGTTAGGTTAGGTTAGGTTAGGTTAGGTTAGGTTAGGTTAGGTTAGGTTAGGTTAGGTTAGGTTAGGTTAGGTTAGGTTAGGTTAGGTTAGGTTAGGTTAGGTTAGGTTAGGTTAGGTTAGGTTAGGTTAGGTTAGGTTAGGTTAGGTTAGGTTAGGTTAGGTTAGGTTAGGTTAGGTTAGGTTAGGTTAGGTTAGGTTAGGTTAGGTTAGGTTAGGTTAGGTTAGGTTAGGTTAGGTTAGGTTAGGTTAGGTTAGGTTAGGTTAGGTTAGGTTAGGTTAGGTTAGGTTAGGTTAGGTTAGGTTAGGTTAGGTTAGGTTAGGTTAGGTTAGGTTAGGTTAGGTTAGGTTAGGTTAGGTTAGGTTAGGTTAGGTTAGGTTAGGTTAGGTTAGGTTAGGTTAGGTTAGGTTAGGTTAGGTTAGGTTAGGTTAGGTTAGGTTAGGTTAGGTTAGGTTAGGTTAGGTTAGGTTAGGTTAGGTTAGGTTAGGTTAGGTTAGGTTAGGTTAGGTTAGGTTAGGTTAGGTTAGGTTAGGTTAGGTTAGGTTAGGTTAGGTTAGGTTAGGTTAGGTTAGGTTAGGTTAGGTTAGGTTAGGTTAGGTTAGGTTAGGTTAGGTTAGGTTAGGTTAGGTTAGGTTAGGTTAGGTTAGGTTAGGTTAGGTTAGGTTAGGTTAGGTTAGGTTAGGTTAGGTTAGGTTAGGTTAGGTTAGGTTAGGTTAGGTTAGGTTAGGTTAGGTTAGGTTAGGTTAGGTTAGGTTAGGTTAGGTTAGGTTAGGTTAGGTTAGGTTAGGTTAGGTTAGGTTAGGTTAGGTTAGGTTAGGTTAGGTTAGGTTAGGTTAGGTTAGGTTAGGTTAGGTTAGGTTAGGTTAGGTTAGGTTAGGTTAGGTTAGGTTAGGTTAGGTTAGGTTAGGTTAGGTTAGGTTAGGTTAGGTTAGGTTAGGTTAGGTTAGGTTAGGTTAGGTTAGGTTAGGTTAGGTTAGGTTAGGTTAGGTTAGGTTAGGTTAGGTTAGGTTAGGTTAGGTTAGGTTAGGTTAGGTTAGGTTAGGTTAGGTTAGGTTAGGTTAGGTTAGGTTAGGTTAGGTTAGGTTAGGTTAGGTTAGGTTAGGTTAGGTTAGGTTAGGTTAGGTTAGGTTAGGTTAGGTTAGGTTAGGTTAGGTTAGGTTAGGTTAGGTTAGGTTAGGTTAGGTTAGGTTAGGTTAGGTTAGGTTAGGTTAGGTTAGGTTAGGTTAGGTTAGGTTAGGTTAGGTTAGGTTAGGTTAGGTTAGGTTAGGTTAGGTTAGGTTAGGTTAGGTTAGGTTAGGTTAGGTTAGGTTAGGTTAGGTTAGGTTAGGTTAGGTTAGGTTAGGTTAGGTTAGGTTAGGTTAGGTTAGGTTAGGTTAGGTTAGGTTAGGTTAGGTTAGGTTAGGTTAGGTTAGGTTAGGTTAGGTTAGGTTAGGTTAGGTTAGGTTAGGTTAGGTTAGGTTAGGTTAGGTTAGGTTAGGTTAGGTTAGGTTAGGTTAGGTTAGGTTAGGTTAGGTTAGGTTAGGTTAGGTTAGGTTAGGTTAGGTTAGGTTAGGTTAGGTTAGGTTAGGTTAGGTTAGGTTAGGTTAGGTTAGGTTAGGTTAGGTTAGGTTAGGTTAGGTTAGGTTAGGTTAGGTTAGGTTAGGTTAGGTTAGGTTAGGTTAGGTTAGGTTAGGTTAGGTTAGGTTAGGTTAGGTTAGGTTAGGTTAGGTTAGGTTAGGTTAGGTTAGGTTAGGTTAGGTTAGGTTAGGTTAGGTTAGGTTAGGTTAGGTTAGGTTAGGTTAGGTTAGGTTAGGTTAGGTTAGGTTAGGTTAGGTTAGGTTAGGTTAGGTTAGGTTAGGTTAGGTTAGGTTAGGTTAGGTTAGGTTAGGTTAGGTTAGGTTAGGTTAGGTTAGGTTAGGTTAGGTTAGGTTAGGTTAGGTTAGGTTAGGTTAGGTTAGGTTAGGTTAGGTTAGGTTAGGTTAGGTTAGGTTAGGTTAGGTTAGGTTAGGTTAGGTTAGGTTAGGTTAGGTTAGGTTAGGTTAGGTTAGGTTAGGTTAGGTTAGGTTAGGTTAGGTTAGGTTAGGTTAGGTTAGGTTAGGTTAGGTTAGGTTAGGTTAGGTTAGGTTAGGTTAGGTTAGGTTAGGTTAGGTTAGGTTAGGTTAGGTTAGGTTAGGTTAGGTTAGGTTAGGTTAGGTTAGGTTAGGTTAGGTTAGGTTAGGTTAGGTTAGGTTAGGTTAGGTTAGGTTAGGTTAGGTTAGGTTAGGTTAGGTTAGGTTAGGTTAGGTTAGGTTAGGTTAGGTTAGGTTAGGTTAGGTTAGGTTAGGTTAGGTTAGGTTAGGTTAGGTTAGGTTAGGTTAGGTTAGGTTAGGTTAGGTTAGGTTAGAGTTAGGTTAGGTTAGGTTAGGTTAGGTTAGGTTAGGTTAGGTTAGGTTAGGTTAGGTTAGGTTAGGTTAGGTTAGGTTAGGTTAGGTTAGGTTAGGTTAGGTTAGGTTAGGTTAGGTTAGGTTAGGTTAGGTTAGGTTAGGTTAGGTTAGGTTAGGTTAGGTTAGGTTAGGTTAGGTTAGGTTAGGTTAGGTTAGGTTAGGTTAGGTTAGGTTAGGTTAGGTTAGGTTAGGTTAGGTTAGGTTAGGTTAGGTTAGGTTAGGTTAGGTTAGGTTAGGTTAGGTTAGGTTAGGTTAGGTTAGGTTAGGTTAGGTTAGGTTAGGTTAGGTTAGGTTAGGTTAGGTTAGGTTAGGTTAGGTTAGGTTAGGTTAGGTTAGGTTAGGTTAGGTTAGGTTAGGTTAGGTTAGGTTAGGTTAGGTTAGGTTAGGTTAGGTTAGGTTAGGTTAGGTTAGGTTAGGTTAGGTTAGGTTAGGTTAGGTTAGGTTAGGTTAGGTTAGGTTAGGTTAGGTTAGGTTAGGTTAGGTTAGGTTAGGTTAGGTTAGGTTAGGTTAGGTTAGGTTAGGTTAGGTTAGGTTAGGTTAGGTTAGGTTAGGTTAGGTTAGGTTAGGTTAGGTTAGGTTAGGTTAGGTTAGGTTAGGTTAGGTTAGGTTAGGTTAGGTTAGGTTAGGTTAGGTTAGGTTAGGTTAGGTTAGGTTAGGTTAGGTTAGGTTAGGTTAGGTTAGGTTAGGTTAGGTTAGGTTAGGTTAGGTTAGGTTAGGTTAGGTTAGGTTAGGTTAGGTTAGGTTAGGTTAGGTTAGGTTAGGTTAGGTTAGGTTAGGTTAGGTTAGGTTAGGTTAGGTTAGGTTAGGTTAGGTTAGGTTAGGTTAGGTTAGGTTAGGTTAGGTTAGGTTAGGTTAGGTTAGGTTAGGTTAGGTTAGGTTAGGTTAGGTTAGGTTAGGTTAGGTTAGGTTAGGTTAGGTTAGGTTAGGTTAGGTTAGGTTAGGTTAGGTTAGGTTAGGTTAGGTTAGGTTAGGTTAGGTTAGGTTAGGTTAGGTTAGGTTAGGTTAGGTTAGGTTAGGTTAGGTTAGGTTAGGTTAGGTTAGGTTAGGTTAGGTTAGGTTAGGTTAGGTTAGGTTAGGTTAGGTTAGGTTAGGTTAGGTTAGGTTAGGTTAGGTTAGGTTAGGTTAGGTTAGGTTAGGTTAGGTTAGGTTAGGTTAGGTTAGGTTAGGTTAGGTTAGGTTAGGTTAGGTTAGGTTAGGTTAGGTTAGGTTAGGTTAGGTTAGGTTAGGTTAGGTTAGGTTAGGTTAGGTTAGGTTAGGTTAGGTTAGGTTAGGTTAGGTTAGGTTAGGTTAGGTTAGGTTAGGTTAGGTTAGGTTAGGTTAGGTTAGGTTAGGTTAGGTTAGGTTAGGTTAGGTTAGGTTAGGTTAGGTTAGGTTAGGTTAGGTTAGGTTAGGTTAGGTTAGGTTAGGTTAGGTTAGGTTAGGTTAGGTTAGGTTAGGTTAGGTTAGGTTAGGTTAGGTTAGGTTAGGTTAGGTTAGGTTAGGTTAGGTTAGGTTAGGTTAGGTTAGGTTAGGTTAGGTTAGGTTAGGTTAGGTTAGGTTAGGTTAGGTTAGGTTAGGTTAGGTTAGGTTAGGTTAGGTTAGGTTAGGTTAGGTTAGGTTAGGTTAGGTTAGGTTAGGTTAGGTTAGGTTAGGTTAGGTTAGGTTAGGTTAGGTTAGGTTAGGTTAGGTTAGGTTAGGTTAGGTTAGGTTAGGTTAGGTTAGGTTAGGTTAGGTTAGGTTAGGTTAGGTTAGGTTAGGTTAGGTTAGGTTAGGTTAGGTTAGGTTAGGTTAGGTTAGGTTAGGTTAGGTTAGGTTAGGTTAGGTTAGGTTAGGTTAGGTTAGGTTAGGTTAGGTTAGGTTAGGTTAGGTTAGGTTAGGTTAGGTTAGGTTAGGTTAGGTTAGGTTAGGTTAGGTTAGGTTAGGTTAGGTTAGGTTAGGTTAGGTTAGGTTAGGTTAGGTTAGGTTAGGTTAGGTTAGGTTAGGTTAGGTTAGGTTAGGTTAGGTTAGGTTAGGTTAGGTTAGGTTAGGTTAGGTTAGGTTAGGTTAGGTTAGGTTAGGTTAGGTTAGGTTAGGTTAGGTTAGGTTAGGTTAGGTTAGGTTAGGTTAGGTTAGGTTAGGTTAGGTTAGGTTAGGTTAGGTTAGGTTAGGTTAGGTTAGGTTAGGTTAGGTTAGGTTAGGTTAGGTTAGGTTAGGTTAGGTTAGGTTAGGTTAGGTTAGGTTAGGTTAGGTTAGGTTAGGTTAGGTTAGGTTAGGTTAGGTTAGGTTAGGTTAGGTTAGGTTAGGTTAGGTTAGGTTAGGTTAGGTTAGGTTAGGTTAGGTTAGGTTAGGTTAGGTTAGGTTAGGTTAGGTTAGGTTAGGTTAGGTTAGGTTAGGTTAGGTTAGGTTAGGTTAGGTTAGGTTAGGTTAGGTTAGGTTAGGTTAGGTTAGGTTAGGTTAGGTTAGGTTAGGTTAGGTTAGGTTAGGTTAGGTTAGGTTAGGTTAGGTTAGGTTAGGTTAGGTTAGGTTAGGTTAGGTTAGGTTAGGTTAGGTTAGGTTAGGTTAGGTTAGGTTAGGTTAGGTTAGGTTAGGTTAGGTTAGGTTAGGTTAGGTTAGGTTAGGTTAGGTTAGGTTAGGTTAGGTTAGGTTAGGTTAGGTTAGGTTAGGTTAGGTTAGGTTAGGTTAGGTTAGGTTAGGTTAGGTTAGGTTAGGTTAGGTTAGGTTAGGTTAGGTTAGGTTAGGTTAGGTTAGGTTAGGTTAGGTTAGGTTAGGTTAGGTTAGGTTAGGTTAGGTTAGGTTAGGTTAGGTTAGGTTAGGTTAGGTTAGGTTAGGTTAGGTTAGGTTAGGTTAGGTTAGGTTAGGTTAGGTTAGGTTAGGTTAGGTTAGGTTAGGTTAGGTTAGGTTAGGTTAGGTTAGGTTAGGTTAGGTTAGGTTAGGTTAGGTTAGGTTAGGTTAGGTTAGGTTAGGTTAGGTTAGGTTAGGTTAGGTTAGGTTAGGTTAGGTTAGGTTAGGTTAGGTTAGGTTAGGTTAGGTTAGGTTAGGTTAGGTTAGGTTAGGTTAGGTTAGGTTAGGTTAGGTTAGGTTAGGTTAGGTTAGGTTAGGTTAGGTTAGGTTAGGTTAGGTTAGGTTAGGTTAGGTTAGGTTAGGTTAGGTTAGGTTAGGTTAGGTTAGGTTAGGTTAGGTTAGGTTAGGTTAGGTTAGGTTAGGTTAGGTTAGGTTAGGTTAGGTTAGGTTAGGTTAGGTTAGGTTAGGTTAGGTTAGGTTAGGTTAGGTTAGGTTAGGTTAGGTTAGGTTAGGTTAGGTTAGGTTAGGTTAGGTTAGGTTAGGTTAGGTTAGGTTAGGTTAGGTTAGGTTAGGTTAGGTTAGGTTAGGTTAGGTTAGGTTAGGTTAGGTTAGGTTAGGTTAGGTTAGGTTAGGTTAGGTTAGGTTAGGTTAGGTTAGGTTAGGTTAGGTTAGGTTAGGTTAGGTTAGGTTAGGTTAGGTTAGGTTAGGTTAGGTTAGGTTAGGTTAGGTTAGGTTAGGTTAGGTTAGGTTAGGTTAGGTTAGGTTAGGTTAGGTTAGGTTAGGTTAGGTTAGGTTAGGTTAGGTTAGGTTAGGTTAGGTTAGGTTAGGTTAGGTTAGGTTAGGTTAGGTTAGGTTAGGTTAGGTTAGGTTAGGTTAGGTTAGGTTAGGTTAGGTTAGGTTAGGTTAGGTTAGGTTAGGTTAGGTTAGGTTAGGTTAGGTTAGGTTAGGTTAGGTTAGGTTAGGTTAGGTTAGGTTAGGTTAGGTTAGGTTAGGTTAGGTTAGGTTAGGTTAGGTTAGGTTAGGTTAGGTTAGGTTAGGTTAGGTTAGGTTAGGTTAGGTTAGGTTAGGTTAGGTTAGGTTAGGTTAGGTTAGGTTAGGTTAGGTTAGGTTAGGTTAGGTTAGGTTAGGTTAGGTTAGGTTAGGTTAGGTTAGGTTAGGTTAGGTTAGGTTAGGTTAGGTTAGGTTAGGTTAGGTTAGGTTAGGTTAGGTTAGGTTAGGTTAGGTTAGGTTAGGTTAGGTTAGGTTAGGTTAGGTTAGGTTAGGTTAGGTTAGGTTAGGTTAGGTTAGGTTAGGTTAGGTTAGGTTAGGTTAGGTTAGGTTAGGTTAGGTTAGGTTAGGTTAGGTTAGGTTAGGTTAGGTTAGGTTAGGTTAGGTTAGGTTAGGTTAGGTTAGGTTAGGTTAGGTTAGGTTAGGTTAGGTTAGGTTAGGTTAGGTTAGGTTAGGTTAGGTTAGGTTAGGTTAGGTTAGGTTAGGTTAGGTTAGGTTAGGTTAGGTTAGGTTAGGTTAGGTTAGGTTAGGTTAGGTTAGGTTAGGTTAGGTTAGGTTAGGTTAGGTTAGGTTAGGTTAGGTTAGGTTAGGTTAGGTTAGGTTAGGTTAGGTTAGGTTAGGTTAGGTTAGGTTAGGTTAGGTTAGGTTAGGTTAGGTTAGGTTAGGTTAGGTTAGGTTAGGTTAGGTTAGGTTAGGTTAGGTTAGGTTAGGTTAGGTTAGGTTAGGTTAGGTTAGGTTAGGTTAGGTTAGGTTAGGTTAGGTTAGGTTAGGTTAGGTTAGGTTAGGTTAGGTTAGGTTAGGTTAGGTTAGGTTAGGTTAGGTTAGGTTAGGTTAGGTTAGGTTAGGTTAGGTTAGGTTAGGTTAGGTTAGGTTAGGTTAGGTTAGGTTAGGTTAGGTTAGGTTAGGTTAGGTTAGGTTAGGTTAGGTTAGGTTAGGTTAGGTTAGGTTAGGTTAGGTTAGGTTAGGTTAGGTTAGGTTAGGTTAGGTTAGGTTAGGTTAGGTTAGGTTAGGTTAGGTTAGGTTAGGTTAGGTTAGGTTAGGTTAGGTTAGGTTAGGTTAGGTTAGGTTAGGTTAGGTTAGGTTAGGTTAGGTTAGGTTAGGTTAGGTTAGGTTAGGTTAGGTTAGGTTAGGTTAGGTTAGGTTAGGTTAGGTTAGGTTAGGTTAGGTTAGGTTAGGTTAGGTTAGGTTAGGTTAGGTTAGGTTAGGTTAGGTTAGGTTAGGTTAGGTTAGGTTAGGTTAGGTTAGGTTAGGTTAGGTTAGGTTAGGTTAGGTTAGGTTAGGTTAGGTTAGGTTAGGTTAGGTTAGGTTAGGTTAGGTTAGGTTAGGTTAGGTTAGGTTAGGTTAGGTTAGGTTAGGTTAGGTTAGGTTAGGTTAGGTTAGGTTAGGTTAGGTTAGGTTAGGTTAGGTTAGGTTAGGTTAGGTTAGGTTAGGTTAGGTTAGGTTAGGTTAGGTTAGGTTAGGTTAGGTTAGGTTAGGTTAGGTTAGGTTAGGTTAGGTTAGGTTAGGTTAGGTTAGGTTAGGTTAGGTTAGGTTAGGTTAGGTTAGGTTAGGTTAGGTTAGGTTAGGTTAGGTTAGGTTAGGTTAGGTTAGGTTAGGTTAGGTTAGGTTAGGTTAGGTTAGGTTAGGTTAGGTTAGGTTAGGTTAGGTTAGGTTAGGTTAGGTTAGGTTAGGTTAGGTTAGGTTAGGTTAGGTTAGGTTAGGTTAGGTTAGGTTAGGTTAGGTTAGGTTAG
>OX369306.1:0-10000 GCA_947284805.1 Coleophora flavipennella
AAAAAGGCTAATTGGGACCAGTTTCATGAGAAACTGGGCTCAATTAAAAAAGAAAACAATATAACAATAGATAATATTAACAAAATTAACAATATAGAGGAACTAGACAATTTAATAACAAACATAACCAAAATTACAATAGAAGCGTGCGAGACAGCCATACCCAAGAAAAAGCAAGAAGAGAAAATTACTGTTCCCTGGTGGTCCGATGAAATCACCGCTTTAAAAAAGGAAGTAGCTAGAATGAAGAGGAGAGTCCGATGTGCAGCGCCGCGACGCAGAGCATTTGTCGTTGATGAGTACTTGAAATGTAAGGAAACTTACGAAAAGTTGGTCATTAAAACACAAACCTCGAGCTGGAAGGAGTTCTGCGGGAGACAAGACCGTGAGGGGGTATGGGAGGGGATATACCGTGTCTTAAACCGAACGAAGAAAAGAGAGGAGGACACACCACTTATAGTTGAGAATAAAACGCTAGATGCAAAAGAATCAGCCGAATTGTTAGCAAAAGTGTTCTATCCGGAAGACCAGCAGGAAGAGGATACTGAGGAGCAATCTAGGATAAGAAACAAGGCTGTATACGTGAACGCAGAGCAACAAAATGAATTTTGGGACCCTCCGTTCACACCAGAAGAACTGAATAACGCCATAGATTCGTTTAACCCGAAGAAAGCTCCCGGTGTCGACGGTCTAACTGCAGACATCTGTGCGCATCTAATACGTGATGATCCGGGGATGATCTTGGCTGTACTGAACAGATGCCTAGAACTGCAACATTTTCCGAAGCCATGGAAAGAGGCAGTCGTAGTCATCCTTCGCAAGCCTGGCAAAAGCAACTACACCACCCCAAAGTCGTACAGGCCGATTGGACTGTTGCCTGTACTGGGGAAGCTCTATGAAAAACTGATTGTTGCCCGCCTAAAGTTTTACATTCTACCGGATATAAGTCCCTGTCAATATGGCTTTATGCCGCAGCGCAGTACCGAAGACTCCCTCTACGACCTCATGCAGTACATCCGCATGGAGCTGGATCAGAAAAAGATCATAGTGTTGGTTTCTTTAGATATAGAGGGGGCCTTCGATAGTGCGTGGTGGCCAGCCATCCGAACACGACTTGCAGATACAGGCTGTCCGGTGAACTTGAGGCGGGTAATAGACAGCTACCTCAGTGGAAGGGTGGTGAAGGTCAGGTACGGAGGAGCGGAGTGCACTCGAGAACCACAGAAAGGCTGCGTGCAAGGGTCTATTGGAGGCCCCATTTTGTGGAATCTCCTGCTAGACCCGCTCCTCAAAGAACTGAAGGAATTGGGCCATAAATGCCAGGCGTTTGCGGATGACATCATGTTGATGTTCGATGGTGACGTGACCCATGAAATAGAGACTCGTGCTAACGCCGCTCTCGAACATGTGAGGAAGTGGGGTATAGCCAATAAATTAAAATTCGCAACGCACAAAACTAATGCGATGCTGATAACTAGGCGACTTAAATATGACACCCCACGACTGAGCATGGGAGGGATAGGCGTTGGCATGGTAAATGAGATCAAAACGTTAGGTCTAACAATAGACAGCAAACTAACATTCAATAGTCACGTCACCAACGTATGCGCGAAAGCCATTGGAATTTACGGGCAGCTGTCCAGGGCAGCCAAGGTCAGCTGGGGCCTAAACCCGGAAGTCATAAAAACCATTTATACGGCCGCCGTTGAACCCATCGTCCTGTATGCCTCCAGCGCATGGTCGCCATCAGCTTCTAAGAAAGGTACACAAAAACGCTTCAACACACTACAACGCAGTTTCGCGCAAAAAATATGCAAAGCATATCGCACGGTCTCCCTGAACTCCGCATTATTGCTAGCCGGGATGCTCCCACTTGATCTTCGTGTGCGGGAGGTGACCCTGCTGTACGAGATCAGGAGGGGGGCACCGCATCCGGCATTGGGGGACAGGGAGGCCGAGCGAGCATCGCCTGCGTTGGAGTTGCCACATCCTGCGAAGAGGCAAACGATCGAAATCATTCACCTAGTGGATGAGGACGACTACGAACGAAACAGTAAACACGGCCTGAGGATATTCACAGACGGTAGTAGGTTGGAGGGCAAGGTCGGTGCGGCTCTGTCTATATGGAACCACACTACAGAGTTAAAAACTCGTAAACTTGCCTTGCCATCCTACGGAACGGTGTACCAAGCTGAACTGTTGGCACTACATGAGGCAGCGAGGGAGGCTCTTCGTAGTCGAGAATCAGATATCGCTGTTTACAGCGACTCCATGGCGGCGCTCTTGTCGGTGGCGAACCCCGAGTCGTTGCACACCCTTGCCGTTAACACAAGGAGAATGTTATCCCAGTGCAAAGACCAAGGAAAAAATATAGTCTTGCACTGGATAAAAGCCCATGCAGGTCTAGAGGGCAACGAGAGGGCAGACGCACTGGCAAAGGAGGCCGCCATGAGAAGCAAAAAACAGCCTGAATACGACAAGTGCCCGATCTCATTCCTCAGGCGAGTCATTAGAAAGGACACGATTGAGGAATGGGATAGGCGGTATACTAACAGTGACAGAGCATCGACTACGAAGATCTTCTTCCCGAGTGCAGCCGAGGCGTATAGGACGGTGAGAAAAATGGAAATGACGAAGTTAGTAGCGCAGGCACTAACGGGGCATGGTGGGTTCTCCGGGTACTTGGCCAAGTTCAAGTGCAAGGGGGACCCATCTTGCCTCTGTGAGCCGGGAGTGGAAGAGACAATTCCTCATCTACTCCTGGAGTGTCCAAGGTTCGGCAGACTTAGACACGACGTTGAACACAAACTAAACAAAAATATAACACTCAAAAACATTAGCGAAATAATGACAAGCGAACAGCTGAATATATTCCTAGATTACTGTAAAGAAATAGTCAAAATTGTAAATAATAGCAACAAGATATAGTCTGTGAAACTATGTTGGAAACATATTTGAAATATTTTCACCAACATAAAATATATTGAGATAGGAAGATAGTAATAAGAATAATAACAGTAAGATAGGTAATAAATGATAAGAACAGTAGCATATAAAACATTCTAAATTGTAAATAATGTGTA
Organism: Coleophora flavipennella; assembly: GCA_947284805.1. NCBI lineage: Eukaryota > Metazoa > Arthropoda > Insecta > Lepidoptera > Coleophoridae > Coleophora > Coleophora flavipennella. The sequence goes on from OX369306.1 coordinate 3,084, forward strand.
AAGATAAATTATAGATTATAAGTATTGTAGTATGAAAATCATTCTAAACTGTATATAAAAAGTGTAAAGAAAAATTTTTTTTGAAAATGGATAAAAGAAAAAATTAAATAAAATTACCCGGTGTACCCCTTCCCTAAGAAAAACAGAAAAAGAACCACAATAGTTTAGACAACATAGAAGGGAATCCCACCCTTAAAAGAATGAAAGAGAAGAATGACAGAAAGAACCAGTATGCGGCATGAAAGTACGAGAGGAAAAATTGCGAGAACTGGAATGAAAGAGTAATTTAGTTAGACAAAGTCTCTGATAACGTCAGAGGTGCTAGAATTTTATAAAAAAAAAAAAAAAAAAAAAACCTAACCTAACCTAACCTAACCTAACCTAACCTAACCTAACCTAACCTAACCTAACCTAACCTAACCTAACCTAACCTAACCTAACCTAACCTAACCTAACCTAACCTAACCTAACCTAACCTAACCTAACCTAACCTAACCTAACCTAACCTAACCTAACCTAACCTAACCTAACCTAACCTAACCTAACCTAACCTAACCTAACCTAACCTAACCTAACCTAACCTAACCTAACCTAACCTAACCTAACCTAACCTAACCTAACCTAACCTAACCTAACCTAACCTAACCTAACCTAACCTAACCTAACCTAACCTAACCTAACCTAACCTAACCTAACCTAACCTAACCTAACCTAACCTAACCTAACCTAACCTAACCTAACCTAACCTAACCTAACCTAACCTAACCTAACCATAACACCTAACCTAACCTAACATAATGCATAACATACGTAACAGGCTTGATAACAGAAAAATCGTCTTGTTAATATCGCTTGACATAGAGGGAGCCTTCGACAGCGCCTGGTGGCCAGCAATAAGAGTCCGTCTGGCGGAAGAAAAGTGCCCAATAAACCTGAGACGCGTGCTGGACAGTTATCTTAACGACCGCAAAGTAACTGTGAGATATGCTGGGGAGGAGTGTAGTAAAAAGACTTGCAAGGGATGTGTTCAGGGTTCCATTGGCGGACCAATCCTTTGGAACCTCCTCTTGGATCCCCTCCTCAAGAGCTTGGACGAGATGGGAGTTTATTGTCAGGCGTTCGCCGATGACGTCGTCTTGATGTTTGATGGCAAAACAGGCCAAGAAGTTCAGACAAGTGCGAACGTCGCCCTCGAACATGTTTATAGGTGGGGTGTCGTAAACAAGCTCAAATTTGCACCACTAAAAACAAAGGCAATGTACATCACAAGGAAATTAAAATACGACACGCCACTGTTGAGCATGGGCGGGTGCGACGTTGTCCTAACAAATGAAATCAAGCTTCTCGGCGTCACGATTGACAATAAGCTCACATTTAACACCCATATAGCTAACGTATGTCAAAAGGCAATTAGAGTGCATAAACAGCTTGCTAGAGCTGCCAAGGCAAGCTGGGGTCTTCATCCCGAGGTGATACGCATTATTTATGTCGCCACAGTAGAGCCCATAATCCTGTATGCTGCAAGCGTGTGGGCCCCAGCCGTTGAAAAAATTGGGACAGTAAAACAACTAGCAACAGTTCAACGCGGCATAGTGCAAAAAATGTGCAAGGCTTACCGGACGGTCTCCTTGAACTCGGCGCTGTTACTCACAGGTATACTACCCCTTGACCTGCGAGTCCGTGAGGCGGCTTCATTATATGAAGCAAAACGAGGCAAACCTCTAACGGCGCTGGGTGATAGGGAGATCGAGCGGGTGGCCCGTGCCATCAACAACCCGCACCCCGCAGAGAAGCAACTTCTAAAGTTTGACTGCCTGGTAGACGCAGAGGACGTGTTATCCCACAGCAACTTTGATGTGCGCATATTTACGGACGGCAGCAAGATTGAGGGCAGGGTTGGGGCCGCGCTATCCTTGTGGAATGGCGAGACTGAAACCAAGGCCCTCAAGCTTGCTTTACCGGACTACTGCACTGTCTATCAGGCAGAGCTTCTATCGATACACAGGGCAACAACCGAGATACTTAAATGTAAATCAAAAACATTTGGCATTTACAGTGACTCCATGGCGGCCCTCCAAACAATTGTCAACCCTGATTGCCTACACCAACTTGCTGTGCAAACCAGGGAGAACTTGAAGAACATATCTCTCCAGGACAAGATAGTTAACTTGTTCTGGATCAAAGCCCATGCAGGACTGGAAGGCAACGAAAGGGCAGACCAGCTCGCAAAGGAGGCCGCCAAAAAGTCTAAAAAGAAGCCTGACTATGACCTGTGTCCTGTATCGTTCGTCAAGAAAAGCATTCGATCCGCTACACTTGACGAGTGGGACGAGAGATACAGGGCATCAGAGACTGCGTCCATCACGAAACAGTTTTTCCCGAGTGCGATTGCGGCATACAGGATTGTTAGGAAAATTGAAATTACATACATCAGGACTCAGATTTTAACTGGGCACGGTGGGTTCTCCGAGTACTTAAACCGCTTTGGGTGCAAGGAGAGCCCATCCTGCATTTGCGACCCAACCGTGAATGAAACGATACTGCATATTATTTCGGAATGCCCTGTTCACATGTCGGAACGTTTTGACATTGAGCAAAAACTAGGTATCAACCTAAATTCAAATAGTCTGAAGGACATAATGATAAGTAAAAACAGAAGTGAATTTCTAAATTACTGTGAAAAGCTAACAAAGCAGGCTATAAAAAGAAATAAAAGCACCTAAGCAAATATGCTTACGTAGTATATTGTTATATATTAAATGTTAAGCATAGTCATAATGTACAGATATAGTTATAAGGATTGAAAACATTGTAATTATTTTTTGTTAATTTTGTAATTATTAAAAAATTGCTGAAAAACTTATTTACCCCTACATAAAATATGGAAATACATAGTTTTGGGCTCGAAAGATGATGATGATGATAAAGTAACAAACAAACATAAAGATAGAATGTAGACGGGCAATCCCACCCGTAAAAGTTTGAAAGGAAGAATAAAAGAAAGAAAAAGTATGTGGCATGCAAGTGCGAGAAGCATTACTGCGAGAACTTGTATGGAAGAGTCTCTGTTAATATCGTCTCCGATAATGTTGGAGGTTTAAGAAAAAAAAAAAAAAAAAAAAAAAAAAAAAAAAAAAAAAAAAAAAAAAAAAAAAAAAAACCTAACCTAACCTAACCTAACCTAACCTAACCTAACCTAACCTAACCTAACCTAACCTAACCTAACCTAACCTAACCTAACCTAACCTAACCTAACCTAACCTAACCTAACCTAACCTAACCTAACCTAACCTAACCTAACCTAACCTAACCTAACCTAACCTAACCTAACCTAACCTAACCTAACCTAACCTAACCTAACCTAACCTAACCTAACCTAACCTAACCTAACCTAACCTAACCTAACCTAACCTAACCTAACCTAACCTAACCTAACCTAACCTAACCTAACCTAACCTAACCTAACCTAACCTAACCTAACCTAACCTAACCTAACCTAACCTAACCTAACCTAACCTAACCTAACCTAACCTAACCTAACCTAACCTAACCTAACCTAACCTAACCTAACCTAACCTAACCTAACCTAACCTAACCTAACCTAACCTAACCTAACCTAACCTAACCTAACCTAACCTAACCTAACCTAACCTAACCTAACCTAACCTAACCTAACCTAACCTAACCTAACCTAACCTAACCTAACCTAACCTAACCTAACCTAACCTAACCTAACCTAACCTAACCTAACCTAACCTAACCTAACCTAACCTAACCTAACCTAACCTAACCTAACCTAACCTAACCTAACCTAACCTAACCTAACCTAACCTAACCTAACCTAACCTAACCTAACCTAACCTAACCTAACCTAACCTAACCTAACCTAACCTAACCTAACCTAACCTAACCTAACCTAACCTAACCTAACCTAACCTAACCTAACCTAACCTAACCTAACCTAACCTAACCTAACCTAACCTAACCTAACCTAACCTAACCTAACCTAACCTAACCTAACCTAACCTAACCTAACCTAACCTAACCTAACCTAACCTAACCTAACCTAACCTAACCTAACCTAACCTAACCTAACCTAACCTAACCTAACCTAACCTAACCTAACCTAACCTAACCTAACCTAACCTAACCTAACCTAACCTAACCTAACCTAACCTAACCTAACCTAACCTAACCTAACCTAACCTAACCTAACCTAACCTAACCTAACCTAACCTAACCTAACCTAACCTAACCTAACCTAACCTAACCTTTTTTTTTTTTTTTTTTTTTTTTTTTTTTACGTGGGGAGATCCTCATGGATACCCGTCCGCTGGGGGAGGCCGACGGGTTATGCCGGACTCTTACCGGCTAAAACCCCACGGCACTCCCGCATCGCCCGAGTGGCGGAGGACTGGGAAACTGGCAGAGCCTTTACGTCCAGTCCTCCACCGGCGACTGCCCACCTTTACAGCAGGCCCTTCACGCCCCTCCGCACAGGGAGGGGCCCGGGAATGACCGTGAGTGCTCGGCCATTCCCGTCGGCGAGGGTGGTGATTAGTGCAATGCGGGCGAAAGCGCCCCCACGCCTGTCGCCCGCTAATCACCACCGGCAGGGTGAAGACGGTCGTGCAACCGTCTTCTCCTGCCCCTTCTCCGCCTGCGGAGCGGCGCTGCGAGAGGGTCGTCCTCCCGTGCGCGCTCCGCCGCCTCCTTCTGTGATATAACGTGTTCGCAGAAGGAGGCAACTGCCGCCCATGTCCCCTCGCCCTCCAACATGGCTTTGACCACGCTGGGGAGCGAGAGGTCCCGCCCGACCGCCGCAACTAAGTCGCGACGTGGCTCGGACCACGACGGGCACACTTCAAGTGTGTGCTGCGCCGTGTCCACCGCCGCACCGCATTCGTGGCACGATTGGGTTCCCTCTCTTCCAATCCGGTACAGGTACGATCCGAAGCAGCCGTGCCCAGACAACACCTGCACCAGACGGAACGAGAGGAAACCGTGCCTTCGCTCGAGCCAGTCCTGCAAGACTGGCCCAAGCGCGTCCAGCGTTCGGCGGCCGAATGTCGCGTTAGCGAGGTCCTCTGCCCAGTGCTGGACGATTGCGGCCCTCGCCTCCCGCCGAACGGCCTCCCGTTCTTCCATAGCTGGGCGCTCCCCGAGCGCCCTCCGCCCCGCTGTCCACTCGTACACTCTGGCGAGCACCCACGCCTCGAGCTCCCAGGGAGGTGTACCAGCCAGAGCGCACGCCGCCGAAAAGCTCACCGAGCGATAAGCCCTAGCCACCCGCTGTGCTATGGCCCTTTGGGGCCATCGGATGGCAGCGGCATTCTCCCTCCTGAGGAGGGTGTCCGCCCAGATGGGGGCACCGTAAAGGGCCATGCTCCTCAGGATGCCGGCGTACAGTCGCCGGCATCGCGCGCTGGGCCCCCCGAGGTTCGGGAGGAGCCATGAGAGGGCGTCCGCGGCCTTCAGCAGGCGCGACGACAGTCCGCTAAAGTGCGGACCGAAGCGCCACCTGCTGTCAAGAGTAAGGCCCAGATATTTCATCTGGGCTTTCACACCGATCCTGACGCCCTCCACGAAGATATGGGCGTCAGGCGGGGTGCGCTGCCGAGGCCCATGGAAAAACACGGCCTCGGTCTTGTGTAGCGCCACCCTCAACCCTAGGCGGCGGATCCTCCCTGCGACCAAGGCTCCACCCGCCGAGGCCAAGTTGGCCGCCTCCCTGAAGGTCGCTCCCCGGGCAGTGAGGAGAGTGTCATCCGCATAGCAGATGACACTCGTGCCACGGAGGAGGGTTCCCCGCAGGAGCCAATCGAATCCGATGTTCCAGAGGAGTGGTCCTAGGACCGACCCCTGTGGAACACCGGCCCCGACGCCGAACCGCCGTAGTCGGCCAGTTTTATCAACAACGAGGACCGCCCGATCCTCCAAGTAGCTGGCCAGGAGGTCCCGCAGGTATTGAGGCAGTCCATGGAACCGGAGCGCCTCTAAGATGGTGGAGTGGGGGATGGAGTTGAAGGCGTTGGCTATGTCGAATGACACAGCCAACAATCCATCTCCCGTTTCCATGGCCTCCTTCACCTGGCCCTTGAGTTGGGTCAGGGCATCCACCGTCGAACGCTCTGCCCGAAAACCGAACTGAGCGTCCGACAGGTCCGGTCCAACCCAACGCAGGTGGCTGTTTATGCGGGCGGCGATGATTCCCTCGAACATCTTGCCGACCTCATCGAGCAGGACGATGGGCCGGTATGCTGAGGGGGAGTCCGCCGGGTGCCCCTCCTTTCGAAGTAGGCACAATTTGCCCTCTTTCCATGGTTTCGGGAACCTCCCAGACGTGAAACACGCGTTGAGGAGGTCCCGAAACCTTTTCTCCATTTGAGTGGTGGCGATGGTCACCACCTTTGCGTGGACACCATCCGGACCGGGAGCCGTCTTTTTGGCACGCAGGCGGAGAGCCGCCGCTTCCAACTCCGCCTCAGTGACCGGAGGGACCTCCTCTTCTGGCAGAGCCGCCCCTCGTGGGGGGTCCATTACTGGTGGGGTGAAGTTGTCCCTGCACGGAAACAGGGACTGCACCACCCCGTCCAGCAATGTCGGCTCAAGGGTCTCAGCCAATGGGGGACCAAAGGGGCGCAGCTTGTTACGCGCGGCCTTGTACGGTCTCCCATATGGATCGTTGTCGAGACCCTCCAGCAATTCGGCTCTCGCCGAGTCCTGGGCGGCGCCCATTGCCGACTTGAGCACCCTCTTTGCCTCTACGTATGATTCGTAGAGGCGGTCTTCGTTGGCGGGGTCTCGTGGGTGCCGTCGTCGGCTCCTTGTGTAGGCCCTCCTGGCTGCCACACAGGTGGCCCGGAGCCCGGCCAACTCCTCCGACCACCAGTATACGGCCCGTCGAGGAGGCGGGC